>JAFMOC010000478.1:0-287500 GCA_019802505.1 Corydoras sp. C115
TACAGATACAGATGGTTTTTTAACTGTTATTTACAGTCATCATGTATTCAGTCATTTTTACATGTTTTTTTATGAATGATTTTAATGTATTTTTAACAAGACAACATGGAGGACAGCACAGAGTAGTTTTTAAAGTCAGACACATTTCAAATTTTATCTACAAAACCAAAAATATCAAAGATATTTCATAATGTGCTTGGGTACATGTTAAATAAATTAATTGATTTTATGTATTTGCAATCTTACATTTTGATTAGAATTTTCCTGGATTATACAGAACATAGATGTCACGATAGTCTACCTCGGGCAGAAGCGGTGGTGCGTAGGAAGCGCAGACCGCTGCGTAAACACGCGCTGAAGGGAGCCAGGCACGCAGGTAGCCGAAAACAGGTTTATTTAAAGGTGCAGTGCACCACAAAACATGAGGTACGACAATGACTACGTGACATAAAACACACGACCAGCACCAATGACAAAAAACAATGGACATAAATACAAAAAGACACCCGACCACGTGCACAAGACAAACCAATGATAACGCAGAGTTAATTAACGAAACTAATGAATCACAGAACGTTAATTAACTAAAACGAACGGGACGAAACACGAAACAGGTGACAGGTGTTGCCCTAGGCACCTGTTACATTACCCCCGCCCCTGCGGTCGCGCAACGGGGGGACGCGACCAAGAGAGAGAAAAAAAAAAAAAACAGTCCCGGGGGGGGGGGGGGGGGGGGGGGGGGGGGTCCTCCGCCCTCCTCGAGCGGGGCTTGGAAAGCGCCCTCGGGTGGACGCCCTCTGCGGGTGAGGCGTGCCGAACGCCCTCTGGTTGCAAAGTCCGGTGGATGCCCACGGCGGATCAGAAAAGGGCCACGCCCTCTGGCTGCGTGGTCCGGTGGACGCCCACGTCGGGCGCGGGGTTGGCCACGTACTCTGGCTGCGTGGCGAGGCGGGCGCCCCCGTAGGACGAAGAGTGGGCCACGCCCTCTGGCAGCGTGGTCCGGTGGACGCCCACATTGGGCGAGGAGATGGCCACGCACTCTGGCGGCGTGGTCCGGTGGACGCCCCCTGGTGGCGTGGCGAGGCGGACGCCCCCTGGCGGCGTGGCGAGGCGGGCGCCCCCTGGCGGCGTGGCGAGGCGGACGCCCCCTGGCGGCGGGGCGTGCGGTGTGCGGCCCCTGCTGCTCGGGGCGTGCGGCGTGCGGCCCCTGGACCTCGGGCTGGGCGGGCGTGCGGCCCCTGGACCTCGGGCTGGGCGGCGTGCGGCCCCCTGGACCTCGGGCTGGGCGGCGTGCGGCCCCTGGACCTCGGGCTGGGCGGCGTGCGGCCCCTGGACCTCGGGCTGGGCGGCGTGACGCCCCCTGGGCTTCGGGATGGGCGGCGTGACGCCCCTGGGCTTCGGGATGGGCGGCGTGACGCCCCTGGACATCGGGATGGGCGGCGTGACGCCCCTGGACTTCGGGATGGGCGGCGTGACGCCCCTGGACTTCGGGATGGGCGGCGTGACGCCCCTGGACTTCGGGATGGGCGGCGTGACGCCCCTGGACTTCGGGATGGGCGGCGTGACGCCCCTGGACTTCGGGATGGGCGGTGTGACGCTGAAGGGAGCCAGGCACGCAGGTAGCCGAAAACAGGTTTATTTAAAGGTGCGGTGCACCACAAAACATGAGGTACGACAATGACTACGTGACATAAAACACACGACCAGCACCAATGACAAAAAACAATGGACATAAATACAAAAAGACACCCGACCACGTGCACAAGACAAACCAATGATAACGTAGAGTTAATTAACAAAACTAATGAATCACAGAACGTTAATTAACTAAAACGAACGGGACGAAACACGAAACAGGTGACAGGTGCCCTAGGCACCTGTTACAATAGATTTAAATTCATTCCTTTTTTTTTTTAAGACAGATGATCAGTTGGACTGGATTGTTACCAAGACAGAGGAATAGAGGATAGAGTCCCTCAGTGAAAGTCTGACCAGTGAAAGAGTAGATACAAGATCTGTTCTTTACATCATAAAAGGAGACCAGACCCTCCTCATAATCCACAAACACCCTCACCTTCTGGGGTTTCTCTTTCAGGGACAGGCGGACAAGCTGTCTATCACAAGCTATATATTCATTTTCCCAAATCACAGTCCAGAATCCATTCTGAGGTTTCAATATAATTTTCCCCTTCCTTTTAACAGATTCTCTACAAACTCCTAAACCCCATGCAGTTTTCTTGCCAACCTGAACCTCAGAGTAAAATCGACCTGAGGAGAAACTCTTTCGCAGAACCATTAAACTGTATGTAAATATTTTTGGAGTATCAGTAAAATCCTGTTTCTTGTTTCCACATGTTACTTTTTTTCCATCATCAGAGAGGATGAGGTTGAGATGAACTGTATCAGTATTCAGAGTCACATCCACTAAGAGAAACACATTGAAATCAGTGTATTAAACATCATGCAGTGTAGGAGCTGATTAATAAAGTGATCTCACTAAAATTAAAATAAATGTAGTGACAAATTAATAATAAAACATTATAGCAGCATTAGGGCAGCACGGTGTCTTAGTGGTTATCATGTTTGCCTCTTGACACTGGAGATTCCCGGTTCGAATCCCAATCCCAATCTGGGTGGGTCCTCGTGGATTTCCTCCAGGTTCTTTGGTTTCCTCTCACCGTCCAAAAACATGGGTAAAGTGAATGCTCCAAAATACAGAGTGTTTGTGTGTGTCTGTGTGAGTGAGTGTGTGCCCAGAGATAAATTGGCGCCCTGTCCTGGGTGTATCTGCCCAGCACCCGAAACATTCTCCCCTGGAAATTCCCCTGCAACCCTAGTGGAGGATTAAGTGAAAGATAATTGATGGATGGATATAGCAGGTTATTTATATATTGCATATTTTTATTTATGTTTTTTCCTTAATTAGTGTATTAACAAAATGAATATTTGTTAGATATCACTGTAAAGACTTCCTAAGCATTTAAATCTGAGAGTAAATCAAAAGTTGTTCAGTATGTGCATACTGCTGAACCCTTTTTAGTTTTTAATCAACTAAATGAAACAAAATATCAGATCATTTAATTATTAAGGTTTATCATTTGTAATTAAAAAAAAATATATTTATATAACCTTTAGCAAACATGAGGGCATTTTGTTACATACATTTACAACATTCTCTCACCAGTATTTTTGATTTTCTCATCGTGTTTCACCCTCTTCTGAAGTTCAGACAGAGTTCTCCTAAGATCCTCCGCATTCCAATAAGTGTTCATACTGATCTCACCCCAGTTCCTGGTAGGTGGAGGTGTGCAGATGGATGGATAAACCTGCAGCAGAGAGGAGAAATCCCTCAGCATGGAGGGTGATGTTCTGCACTGGATGTTTTGGGAGAGGAACACTGACCTGTAGGACTTTAATATGTTCCGCAGTGTGTAATAGTTGATCCACCTCAGTTTTTCTCCTCTGCAGCTCAGTTAATTCCTGCTGCAGATCTTTAAGGTATCCTTCAGCCTGTTTCTCTGCTGCTTTCTGCTTCTCTATCACCTCCTTCAGCTCAGCCAGTAATTTCTTATAATAACACAGAAGATTAGTTTTATATCAGATACAGAATATAAACCTACAGAATGGAACATATGGTATTCAGGATAACTTACTTTATTCAGTTCTACGGAGACTTTGATCTCTTGGACCCTCTCCAGTCGATTCTGAATCATCTGCTCTACCTTTGTTTGTGATGCTATCAGATTATTCTGTGGTTAAAATAAAGTTTAATTATTTGCTTTATATACTTTTCAAAAGGTCTATGATGAAAAATTTATCAGCATTTTCAGATTATTTTATAGATTTTATTCAGGATGTCTTACTTTCTTCTCTTTACTCTCCTCCTCTATAGAAACTAAACTGTGGTTCTTGTGATCTGCCTCAGTGCAGAACTGACACACACTGATCTGATCATCTCTACAGAACAGTTCCAGAGGGCTCTCGTGTTTCAAACAGATGAAGTTCTCCAGGTTCCTCACAGGGTTTATCAGTTTGTGTTTCTTTAAATTTGGAACATCAATATGAGGCTTTAGATGAGATTCACAGTAACTCACGACACAGTTCAGACAGGATTTCAGAGCTTTCAGCTTTTTTTCAGTGCAGGCATCACAATAAACCTCAGAATCTTCAGTAGATTTTTTCACAGCTCCCGTTTCCTCAAAGCTTTCTTTAGGTTTTTTTGCTTGTGTTGCTGCTGCTGCTGCTGCTGCTGCTGCTGCTGCTGCTGCTGCTGATGATGATGATGACGGTGGAGCCTTCCTCTTACTCATGTTTTCCATCTATTACAGTAATGACATCACAGTGTTATTGATTAATGGTGTAAATGTTTTAAAATTTAATTTCTATTTGTTACATAATTATTCAGATAAATCCTATTCCAGTGAGTGATGATTCAACAGTAACAGTAGCTGTTAAATCTCTCACACTTTCTTGTATACTTTATACCTTAAAGTCAATTGAAGAGAAACATCTTGTTTTTTCTAATTTGCTCTTTTGCTTTGCTTTCCTTTAAAATAATTTCATTCAACAATAGTAACACGACATGTTTAAATCATTAGAACACAGTCATTTTCTCCTTATAGAGGGGTACTCACTTAGAAACAGTAGTTTTATATGATATCTTTACTTTCTCTTTATCCTCCGTCAGTATTTATTGTTCTTGTTCTCGCTTCACACTCTTATCTAAAAATGAGACTCCTGTTTGATGAGTTTCATTTTGGACATGTGACATCATCACTTCTCATTCATTTACCTGCGTGGGTGTGGAGTGTGTGTGTGTGTGTGTGTGTGTGTGTCAAGTCAAACCTTGTTCTCACACTCAGATGTGAGGGCTTCATGTAATTGTTTAAACCACAAGCTGTTCACAACAATTTTTAATTTAGACCTGAAAATCATATACATGCACAAATTCATTATGCGCTCTTCAAACTTACTTTAACATGCGTTGGACTGTGGTTCTTTTTAAAAAATCGTATTGGTAGTGCTCTTAAAACTAAAGCAACTAAAGAAAACTGAAAACACTGAAGACATGTAGGAAGCCAGATGAACCAGATATGAGTGTTACAGTAATTCATGCCTTAATCGTCTCCTGAGACTGATACAGTATGGAATATTATGTTATGATGGAGCTTATATCTAGTTCTACTTTTGTTAGAACATGTCCATGCATAAGCAGCTTATTTTAATAGAAAATTATGAGAAAATTAAATCATTAATTCATTCATTATCTTGCGCTTTATCCTCTATTAGGGTCGCGGTGGGGTTCCCCATGCCCATCCAGGGGAGAACGTTTCGGGCGCTGGGCAGATAGACCCAGATAGACCCAGCAGCAGCCCAAGCTACAAAAAAAAAAAAAAAGAATCAATCCAGAACCCTGGATGAGCTTCTGCATGGCTCCTATCTGTCTCAAACAGAACAACAATGACAATACAGAGATTACTGATAACTGTGATGAGAATGAATATTAAAATAAAAGAAATAAAACTATAGAACAATTAGAAACATATACATATATAAACCAATCCAGAAATGTTCCAGAAAACAGGGTAGGTAGCCAAGAATCCATAGCAATGGTTCCTCTGTGGGAAGTTTCACTAAGAACTCACCCCTGAAAAAAGCAAATATGACTATTTATTTAGAGGAAGGCTCACAGCAGTACATAGCTGCAAACATTGCGCCAGGACAGGTGTGTTCCCCCGGACCCCGGTTTCTTGTTGAGAACATAGTGTCAATAGCATTGCCAGATCATTTGATCAATTTCATATTTTTTTTGTTTCAAAGAGCAGTGATAGAGCTCTGCAGTAGACGAAGGATGACAGAGAGACAAGCATGGCATATGGATGGAGAGGGAAATTGTGCGACCGGCTTTCACAAGAGAAAAATAGATGTACTTGATATTCTGGGATGTTCTACAGTGTCATTGAACAGAGAGAGAGGAACACTAACTTTAAGATGTAGGACTTTAAAATGATCCTCAGTGTGTATAAAAGCTGCTCCAGTTAAGTGTTTCTCCTCAGTAGCTCAGTGATTGATTTCCTTTACCTGCAGATCTTTAAGGTATCCTTCAGTCAGTCACTCTGCTGTGTTCATCTTCTACTTAATAACCTTCCTCAGCTCAGCCAGTAATTTCTTATAATATTACAGAAGATGTCCAGCGATAGATTGGCGCCCTGTCCTGGGTGTATCTGCCCAGCGCCCAAAACGTTCTCCCCTGAATGGGCAATGGGGACCCCCCCTGCGACCTTCATAAAGGATAAAGCGGAAGGTAATGTATGAATGGATGGATAGATAATACAGAAGATGGGTTTAATATCAAATACTGAATATGAACCTATAGAATGGAACATCTAGAATTCAATATCACTCACTTTCTACAGTTTTGCAGAGTCTTCGAGCTCTTTGATCTTCTCTTGGTGATTCTGAATCATCTGCTGCACCTCTGCTCATTCTGCCATCAGATTATTCATTCTGTGGATAAAATGAGGTTTAATTATTCACTAATTTATTTATTATCTTCCGTTTAATCCTCTACTACGGTCACGGTGGCGTTTCTCATGTCCATCCAGGGGAGAACATTTCGGGTGCTGGGCAGATACACCCAGGACAGAGGGCTGTCTAGCACTGTCGAACACAGCACACCTCATCATCTTCTGTCCAGTCTATAACAGATTCTCAAGTGAAACTACCCGTCTTAAAATTTACGACCATCATTAGCCTGTCAGCTCTCAGCAGGCTTTGGACAGCCTTCCCATTGACCCATAATGATTAAAATCCAATTGTCTATATATCTGCTCCGTCTTTTTCAATCCTTCAGACACAGGGGACGCTATTTCAGAAATTATCCTGAGGTCACAGTCAGGGCTGGATTGTTAATCTGGCACTCCTGGTATTTTCCCAGTGGGAAATACATATCTATGAGTCATATAAAGGCATGCCCTAAAGTCATTTGGATTTTTTAGAGCATGCCCTACCTGTTAGCATGTATCAGTCTGTTAGCAGTATTAAGATTAGCTGTTTCTGGAAAGACCCAACACTACCTCAGGGCCTACACAAAGACATGACATTTTAATAATGAAAATGAAACTTAGCGTCATACCCAGTTTAATGCAAAACACTTAAAATAAAATCAACTGCAATGCTTGTGGTTTCACACCAATGTATTCTACTGCATGGTCCTAACTAGCTTCATCTAGGCACCATGAGAGTAACCTCACATTAGCTGCCTTAATTATAAACCAAATAGTCATAACAGGATACATGACAAAAAAAGAATCAATCCAGAACCCTGGATGAGCTTCTGCATGGCTCCTATCTGTCTCAATGACAATACAGAGATTACTGATAACTGTGATGAGAATGAATATTAAAATAAAATAAATAAAACAATAGAACAATTAGAAACATATACATATACGAACCAATCCGGAAATGTTCCATAAAACAGGGTAGGTAGCCACGAATCCATAGCAACGGTTCTTCTGGGAGTGGTTTCACTAAAAACTCGCCCCCGAAAAAAAGAAAATATGACTATTTATTTAGAGGAAGGCTCACAACAGTACACAGCTGCAAACATTGCACCAGGACTGGTGTGTTCTCCCGGATCCAGGTTTCTTGTTGATCATTTAATCAATTTCATAATTATTTTGTTTCAAAGAGCAGTGATAGAGAAGCTCTGCAGTAGACAAGGCCTCACAGAGAGACAAGCAGGGCATAAGGACAGAGAGGGAAATTCTGCGACAGTCTTCCACGAGAGCAAAAGAATTGTACTGGATCTTCTGGGATGTTCTACAGTGTCACTGAACATAGAGAGGAACACTAACTTTAAGATGTAGGACTTTAAGATGATCCTCAGTGTATAAAAGCTGCTTCAGTGTGTTTCTCCTCAGTAGCTCTGTGATTGATCTTTAAGGTATCCTTCAGCCTGTCTCACTGCTGCGCGCATCTTCTACCTAATCACCTCCCTCAGCTCAGCCAGTAATTTCTCATAATAATACAGAAGATGTGTTTAATATACAGTAAAATACCGAATATGAACCTACAGAATGGAACATCTAGATTTCAATATCACTCACTTTCTACAATTTTGCTGAGTCTTTGAGCTTTTTGATCTTCTCCAGATGATTCTGAATCATCTGCTGCACCCCTGCTCATTCTGCCATCAGATTATTCATTCTGTGGATAAAATGAGGTTTAATTATTCACTAATTTATTTATTATCTTCCGTTTAATCCTCTACTAGGGTCACGGTGACGTTTCTCATGTCCATCCAGGGGAGAACGTTTCGTGCGCTGGGCAGATACACCCAGGACAGAGTGCTGTCTAGCACTGTCGAACACAGCACACTTCATCATCTTCTGTCCAGTCTATACCAGATTCTTAAAGTGAAACTACCCGTCAGACAACTTGAATTGTCTGTATATCTGTCCAGTCTTTTTAAAACCTTCATGCCACAGGGAATGCTATTTCAGAAATTATCCTGAGGTCACAGTAAGGGCTGGATTGTTAATCTGGCATTCTGGGTATTTTCCCAGTGGAAAATATCTATGAGTCATATAGAGGCATGTCCTATAGTCATTTGGATCTATTAGAGCATGCCCTACCTGTTAGCATGTATCAGCCTGTTAGCAATATTAAGATTAAGCGTTTATGGAAAGACCCAACACTACTGGGACAACCCACAGACATCAGACAACCCACAGATTCCGCATAAATCATAAAAACCCACTGACATCACTTTTAACCCACATTCAACATCTGTCTCCACCACCTCTCCTCTGTTCTTCAGGTTGTAATTCCATCTCGCTCCCACAGGGACATCCAGGGGGCGTAGATCCAGCAGAGGGGACCCCTTCCTCGATAGAGCTGGGAGGAGGCAGAGCCCTGCCTCTGCGCCTGCTCCTGTGTTTTGACTGGGAAGCCGGTTGATGAGGTTGCGGGTACTCAATCGCACACTGGAGCTGTCTACAGTCTCGACGAGGGCGTTGCGGGAGCCATCTACAGACTTGACGAGGGCATCGCAGGAGCCGTTTACAGACCAGTTTACGATAAAGGCAACGCAGCACAGTGTCATCACAGTGTCTATGGCGGGAGCGCACAGTGGGGAGTCTATGGCGCTGCGGACGGCAGGGAGACTATAGCGGACATGGACCCAGGGCAACTATGGCGGGTGTGATCGCCTGAGCAACCTGAGAGGGCGCGACCGCAGGGCTGTCCCCAGCACACAAGAACGCAGAGCTGTCCTCAGCATACACTGACGCAGAACGCAGGGCTGTTCCCGGCACGTTCTACGTCACACCCTCCTTTGCCTCCTGCACACAAAACACTGCCATTAACTCAGCACAAAGGACGGAAAAGACATCACACACAACACTACATGGGACATCAGTGACACAAACTGGAGGAGAACAACACTGAGAAAAGTCCACAGACATCAGACAACCCACAGACATCAGACAACCCACAGATATCAGAAAACCCACAGACATCAGATAACCCACAGACAACAGAACCCACACACACCACAGGGACAGCAGGGGGCGCGGATCCAGCAGAGGGACCCCTTCCTCGATAGAGCTGGGAGGAGGCAGAGCCCTGCGTCTGCGCCTGCTCCTGTGTTTTGACTGGGAAGCCGGTTGATGAGGTTGGGGTACTCGATCGCACACCTGGTGAAGTCAGATACTTACTCCTCCGAGATGGCAATTGAAAGCGAGGCATATGGAAGCAAGGAGCAAGGACCAGATGTAGAGGGCAGGCGTAAGGTTAGATGTAACAAAAACAAGGGGGCGTTCTTAGACATGGGGCTGACACAAGGAGCGCTGCTTTTGATGGCCTTTAGGAGTGGGAATCAGGCCACAGGGCGGAAGAATCTAGTAGAATGTGGGGTGGGAGAACGTGTCTTGTGCCATGAAGCGATCGAACGATTAATCCGTTGAAGTGGACACACGAGTAAAGACATTCCTCAGAACCGTCCGATTCCTCCTCCTGCCGAGACACAATCTCCTCATCCCACCACCATGGTTTTGACATGATAAAAAGTAATAAAAGGGTCGCTGGGCTATGCAAACCCCAGCAGCTCAATGTGCAGCGGAGCTGATGCACCGAACCCAGGAACCGATCCCTCAACAATGTACAGTGTTGGCATGGATTAGATTAAAATAAGTAAGTTGTATGAGGAGCACTCCAGTGACAACAATAGAATGCCGGTATATACGAAACTGAAAAATATAGAATATATATATATATATATATATATATATATATATATATATATATATATATATATATATATATTATATAACATTTTGTACCTTGTTCTCACACAAGGTTTATTTTTTTTTTACCATGATCTTGTCTTTGAAGAAGTGGGTGGGCCGTTCAGACAGCAACACTCTGAACCTACTGACTGAAAGACTCAAAACAGAAACAGATAACAGACAACTCATTCATAATAACTAAATCTTAGATATAGACATCACTAGAATAAGTAGATCTTCAAGACCAAATTGCAGCTTATTAAAAATGGGAGGTCAAGGCCAGTTCTGAGTGATGGAATCAAGGTGGAGGCTGTGAATTACTACAAGTTTCTTGGGCTGTAGCCGGACAGTAAGCTGGACTGGACCTGAAACACTGACCACCTCTACAAAAGGATCAAAAAGTCTTATCAGGTGGGATGGTACTGTGGTTTGAACACTCTTTTATCTGCAAAAAAAGGAAGGACTAAATTTAAACCTCTCACAAGAATAGTATAAGCCAAATGTACAAGGACAGACCTTTTAGATCAATACTATAGATCAAGATCATTAATACAAGACTATAAAATGTGTACTGCAGCAGGTTGGGGAAGGTTCTTTCCTGTTTCTGCATGACTGTAAAATACAGAAAAGGTCTGATATGTTTGACCACCACAATAACTTCAGAATTCTGCACTATGTCCAGACTAATCCATTTTCCATTTCCTATATTTCCTTTTTCCGCTTTATCCTATATTAAGGTTGCTGGGGGTTCCCCATATTTCCATCCAGGGGGAACGTTTCCCGATGGGCAGATACGGTCCCAGGACAGGATCCTACATTTTAAAATTTATCGCTGGGCACAAAACTCACTAAACCTCTCACAAGACACATACACAAATGTACATGGACAGACCATTTAGATCAATTTGGACACAGATCAAGATCATTTTTGGACTGTGGGAGGAAACTATAAAAAGTGTACGCAGCAGGAAAGGTTCGCGGACAGGGACTGTAAAATACAGAAAACTAGGAAATTCCTAGCGCTGAGAGGTGAACGTGCTAACCACTAAGCCACCGTGCCACCTTGTCCAGACTTAATTTTCAATATTTAACATGAAAGATGATTGATGGAAAGATGATTATGAACTGGATGTGTTTTTTAAAAAATAATTCTTTAAACTCAACAAATTTTCTGGAAACTCAGATGAAGATTCAACCCAACAAATTTGTGCTGAGAACACATCGTGCAACCACTCAGTCCGCCGTGAACATTTTGTCATAAAATTTTCATAAATATTAATGCATAAAAAAGACAAAATTGAGAAATGAGAAATTAATTTTAATTAAATCTTTTTATTTTATATTTTATTTACAAGATAAAATGGTAGCAGTCCTAGCTACATACAAAAAAATTAATCAACCCAGAACCCAGAACAACAATAAGAATTCAGAGATCACTGATAACCGTGATGGGAATGAATATTCAAATAAATTAAATAAAACAATTTAACAATTAAAAACATATACAGTGGTTACAATGCAAATTAAAATATGAGTATTAAATTGAAATTGAAAAAAACTGTACTGTAACTCTAGTCATCATGTGTTTAATTATTTCTAGATTTTTTTTTTTTATTATTAATGAATAGATTTTAATGCATTTTTAACAAGACAACATGGGGTACGGCACAGAGTAGTGTTTAAAGTCGGACACATTTTATCTACAAAATAAAAAAGTTCAAAGATATTTCATAATGTGCTTAGTACATGTTAAGTTAATTAATTAATTTTATGTACTTGCTATCTTACATTTTGATTAGAATTCTCCTGGATTATACAGAACATAAATTTAAATTCATTCTTTTGTTGTAGGACAGATGATCAGTTGGGCTAAATCGTTACCAAGCCAGAAATATGGACAGAGTTTCTCAGTAAAAGTCTGACCAGTGAAAGTGTAGATAGGAGATCTGTTCTCTACATCAGAAAAGGAGACCAGACCCTCCTCATAATCCACAAACACCCCCACCTTCTCAGGTTTCTCTTTCAGGGACAGGCAGTCAAGCTGTTTATCACAAGCTATATATTGATTCATCAGAATCACAGTCCAGAATCCATTCTCAGTTGTCAGTATATTTTTTCCCTTCCTGTTAACAGATTCTCTACAAACTCCTAAACCACATGCAGCTTTCTTACCAACCTGAACCTCATAGTAAAATCGACCTGAGGAGAAACTCTGCTCTCCCAAAACTGTTAAACTGTCTGTAAATCTTTTTGGAGTATTGACGAGATCCTGCTTTTTGTTTCCACATGTTACCTCTTTTTCTATCATCAGACAGGATGAGGTAGGGATGAGCTGTATTGGGATCCAGAGTCACATCCACTGAGAGAAACACAGTGATGTCAGTGTTTTAAACATCATGCCGTGTAGGAGCTGATTAATAAAGAGATCTTACTGAATTTAAAATAAATATAGTGACAATAATAAAAAAATATGGCAGGTTATGGCAGCACGGTGGCTTAGTGGTTAGCACGTTTGCCTCTCAGCACTGGGGATTCCCGGTTTGAATCCCAATCTGGGTGGAGTTTTCGTGTTCTCCTCATGTCCATGTGGGTTTCCTGCGGATTTCCGGTTTCCTCCCACAGTCCAAAAACATGGATCAAGGTAAAGTAAATGCTCCAAATTGCCCCGTATATAGTGTGTTTGTGTGAGTGAGTGATACACCTGTGCTGTTAGTGGAGAGGATTAATTAGAAGATAATGGATAGATGAATAAACTGGAGCAGGTTACTTATATATTGCTTTTTTATTTATAAAATTAGTTTTTTTATGAATTAGTGTATTAACAAATTATCATATTTGTCTAAATAACACTAAAATTTCCTTAGCATTCGGACAGATTAAATAAAAAACAGATAAATGAAACTGGAACAAAAACTTTGAATATCAGATATCAACTGTTCTGAGATCTGAATCAGAGAGTGGGTAGTTATAAACGAGTGAATATGTGATGTAATCTGAGCTAAAATCTAATTTCTGTGAAATTGACTTAATAATAATACTAATAAAGGTATACTGATCATTACATGTATATTTAATTATAAGAGTAAATCAGAAGTTGTTCAGTACATATATATATAATGTTTACCTGTCACGATCACCTGCTGCACCTGTCCCTCGTTGTCGGTCCTCATTGTCTCACTTGGGTGATTGGTTGGGTTTGTCACATGTTTAGTTAGTTTTCTATTTAATCTGTTTTATCCCTCATTATTGCGCACGTCTTTGTTTTGGTGTTCCTATACCCAATGTTATGTCGTTTGTTTGTTCCCCCTTTCTGTTGGTGTCCCGTCACCAATTTTTATTAAATTATACTTTTGGATTTTATCCCGGTGTCTTGGACTCTCCTTCCGCGTAAAACCACGGGACGGCGCTGCGCACCTTCTCCGCGTGGGTCGTATCCCGTGGGAGCGCTCGCCGTGGACCGATGCACGCATTCTTCCCCGCGTGGTCGGTACCCGGGAGCGCTCACCAGGCGCGAGCGGCTGAACGCAGCTCTATCCCCGCGTTAGCCGCCCCTCCTTCCGGGTCAGAACGGACGATTCATAACATTACCAAACATGAGGGCTTTTTGTTACATACATTTAACAATTACAAAATTGTCTCACCAGTGTTTTGGATTTTCTCATCGCGTTCCACACTCTCCTGAAGTTCAGACAGAGTTCTCCTCAGATCTTCCAAAATCAGATCAGTGTTCATAATGATCTCGCCCCAGTTCCTGGTGGGTGGAGGTGAGCAGATGGATGGATAAACCTGCAGCAGAGATGAGAAATCTCTCAACATTGAAAATGATGCTCTTTACTGGATGTTTTGGAAGAGGAACACTGACCTGCAGGAGTTTGAGTTGTTCCTCAGTTTGTAAAAGTTGATCCAGCTCAGTTTTTCTCCTCTGCAGGTCAATGATTTCCTGCTTCAGACCTTTAAGGTATCCTTCAGCCTGTTTCTCTGCTGCTTTCTGCTTCTCTATCACCTCCTTCAGCTCAGCCAGTAATTTCTTTTAATAACACAGAAGATTAGTTTAATATCAGATACAGAATCCAGAATGTAACATCTAGAATTCAGTATCACTCACTTTATTCAGTGCTACTGAAACTTTGATCTCTTGGACCATCTTCTGTCGATTCTGAATCATCTGATCCACCTTTGTTTGTGACGCTATCAGATGTTTCTGTGTTTAAAACAAAGTTTAATTATTTGCCTTATATATTTAAAAAAAAAAAAGTCTATGAAAAAAAAATTAATAGAATCTGCTGCTGTCATTGATAAATCTTATCGTTTTTTTTTTTTTTATAGATTTTTATTCTGCATATCTTACCTTCTTCTCTTTACTCTCCTCTTCTATAGAAACTAAACTGTGGATTTTGTGATCTGCCTCAGTGCAGAACTGACACACACTAATCTGATCATCTCTACAGAACAGTTCCAGAGGTCTCTCATGTTTCAAACAGATGTAGTTCTCCAGATTCCTCACAGGGTTTATCAGTTTGTGTTTCTTTAAATTTGGAACATCAACATGAGGCTTTAAATGAGACTCACAGTAACTCACAACACAGTTCAGACAGGATTTCAGTGCTTTCTGCTTTTTTTCAGTGCAGGCATCACAATAAACCTCAGAATCTTCAGTACATTTTTTCACAGCTTCCTTTTTCTCAAAGCTCTTGTTAGGTTTTTTTGTTTGTGCTGCTGCTGCTGCTGCTGATGATGATGATGATGATGATGATGATGATGACGATGATGATGATGACGATGATGACGATGATGATGGTAATGATGATGATGGTGGATCCTTCCTCTTACTCATGATTTCCCTCTATTAAAGTAATGAAATCACAGTGTTTATTTAGTAAATGTTCTGATATTTTATTGATTGATGGTGAAAATGTTTTGAAATAAATTTTTTCTTTGTTACATAATTAGTCAAATAAATCCTATTCCAGTGAGTGTTGATTCAGCAGTAACAGCAACTCAGTAAGCTCTCACACATTCTTTTATACTTTATACTTTAAAGTCAATTGAAGAGAAACATCTTGTTTTTTTCAAATTTTCTTTTCTTTTTATTTGTATTGTTTTAATTAATTTCTAACCTTTAAAATAATTTCACTCAACGATACACGTTTATAACAATAAAACACAGTAATTTTCTGATTATAAAGAGGGGTACTCACCCAGAAAGAATAGTTTTATATGATATATTTTCTTTCTCTTTATCCTTGTGGTATTTATTGTCCTTGTTCTCGCTTAAAACTCTTATCTGAAAATGAGATTTCTGTCTGATCAGTTTCATTTTAGACAGGTGATATCATCGCTTCTCATTCCTTTTTTACCTGTGTGGGTGGCGTGTGTGTGTGTGTGTGTGTGTGTGTGTGTGTGTGTGTGTGTGTGTGTGTGCGTGTGTGTCAAATTAAACCTTGTTCTCACATTCAAATGTGAGGACATCATGTAATTGTGTAAATCACAAGCTGCTTGAAAAAAAAAACAATTTTATACATCACTTTTATCATCTGCCACTGTCACCACACTCATAGTTACACTCATAAACCAGCTGTTACTTCATTAAGAGCTTTACAGAATTGTTTTAGTTCAATCTGTGAATAAGTTTCAGTTTATTTACCTGCAGTGTATGTAGAGTTGCGACCCGTCTTGTAAAATTCGGAAATAATTAAGAATCTGGTAAATAAATGTTACTTGTTCTGTATATCCTACATGTCTGTCACACATCAACACTGAATCAACACTAAATGTAACAATAATGATCAAAAGCCCCAATACTCTCCTGAGACTGATACAGTATGAAATATTATGTTATTATGGAGCTTATATCTAGTTCTACATTTGATAGAACATATCAGTGCATACACAGCTTATTTTAATAGAAAATTGTGGATTAATTGTTTAGTTAAGTTTTTGAAGTTGAATGATCATTTATTTAACATACCGTAGCATCAGACAATATAAATATTATCCATTCATCCATTATCTTCCGCTTTATCCTATATTAGGGTCGTGGGGGGGTTCCCCATGCCCATCCAGGGGAGAAAATTTCGGGCGCTGGGCAGATACACCCAGGACAGGGCGCCAATCTATCACTGGGCACACACTCACTCACACAGATATGCACACATTCACACTCTATATGGGGCAATTTGAAGAACTCAATTGACTTGATCATGTTTTTGGACTGTGGGCTGAAACCGGAGAAAACCCACGAGGACACGGGGAGAACATGGAAACTCCACCCAGATGGTGATTTGAACCGAGAATCCCTAGCGCTAAGAGGCGACCGTGCTAACCACTATATTAATATATTATTCATTCATTCATTCATTCATTATCTCCCGCTTTATCCTCTATTAGGGTCGCGGTGGGGTTCCCCATGCCCATCCAGGGGAGAACGTCTCGGGCGCTGGGCAGATACACCCAGGACAGGGTGCCAATCCATCGCTGGGCACACTCACTCACACACACACACTCTATATGGGGCAATTTTGAGAATTCAATTGACTTGATCCATGTTTTTGGACTGTGGGAGGAAACCAGAGAACCCAGAGGAAACCCACGCAGACACGGGGAGAACATGGAAACTCCACCCAGATGGGGATTCGAACCGGGAATCCCTAGCGCTGAGAGGTGAACGTGCTAACCACTAAGCCACCGTGCCGCCCTAATATATTATTAATATATCATATATATTAATAAAACTAATCATACTAATGGATTTACAGTTAGGCATAATAAATAATTTGTTACATTTGTTAAACAATGTTTATACTTTAATATATATACATTTGTTAGATTACAAAAAGTTTTCTGTCTTTTGTTTTAGAAATTTTATATTTTTCAGGACTATAGCGTTCAGTGATTATTACAAATGATATCATTCATTCATTCATTCATTCATTCATTATCTTCCGCTTTATCCTATATTAGGGTCGCGGTGGGGTTCCCCATGCCCATCCAGGGGAGAACATTTCAGGCACTGGGCAGATACACCCAGGACAGGGCGTCAATCTGGAAATGATATCAATATTATGGTTTATGTTTTATGTAACTGTTTGATGACCTGACTGTCTTTCAAGTCATAAATTTGTAGGAAATAACCACAGATAAAAATACCTTTAGCCCCTCTTTATGAAGTTACATTAAGTTCTTAATTTAATTGCTTTATATTTTAAAATTCATTGTTGCAGACCACACAAACATATTTCATTTACGATTTAATTAGCTGCACTTTATAAAAAAATTAGTTAATTAGTTATATAACCTATTCAAATTTGACTTATACTGTGGCTTTCTTGATCAGCCCTTAACTAAAAATATGACACAAAACAAAACATGTCATCGCTAAGGGTGCCCTGTACCCTACGAGTTGAGCTTGCGGTGGTCATAGCCCAAAGGAGTTGTGGTTGGTGCCCCTTATTTTTATTTCTGAAAGGTGGAAACCCTAAATGTAAATCTCAAAGGGTTTCTGTTTAAAGCTTTTTAACATAATTCATCTATAGAGAATTGGGTGGGACAAGGCCTTCCAGACAGCAACACTCTGACTGACTAACTGTATATATATATTTATATCTACATAAATCCTATTATTATTGTGTTTTAACTGTTTGATAACCTGATTTCCTTTCGGTCATAAGACAAATACTGTTCAGATTAAATAACAAGGTGTCATCCCACTCTTCCCCTCTAGGCTACAAAAGCTAGTTATGCACATAAATTTACACAAAGCTCTTAATTTATTTAGTTTATATTTTATAAGTTCGTTGTTGCACACTCCATGCAAACAGATTTTATTTACGATTAAATTCACAGTACTTTATAAGAAAATAGATTTCTTGATTAGCCCTTAACTACACTTAATAAGGCACACTTAATAAATTATCTCACTTCTGCGAACATCCCGTCCTTTAGGAGTCAGGCGCATGGTGGTCATGGCCCAGAGGAGCTGCGATGGGCGTCCCTTATTTTCATTCATTAATTCCTTATCTTCCGCTTTATCCTATATTGTCGCGGTGGGGTTCCCCAAGCCCATCCAGGGGAGAACGTTTCGGGCGCTGGGCAGATACACTCAGTATCAGGTGTGCAGATGGATGGATAAACCTGCAGCAGAGAGGAGAAATTCCTCAGCATGGAGGGTGATGTACTGTACCGGATGTTTTGGGAGAGGAACACTGACCTGTAGGAGTTTGAGATGTTCCTCAGTGTGTAAAAGTTGCTCCAACTCAGTTTTTTGCTCCAACTCCTCTGTTGCTCAGTGATTTCCTGCTGAAGATCTTTAAGGTATCCTTCAGCCTGTTTCTCTGCTGCTTCCTGCTTCTTTATCACCTCCTTCAACTCACCCAGTAATTTCTTATAATAACACAGAAGATTAGTTTTATTTCAGATACCAAATATAAACCTACAATTGGTAACATCTAGAATTCAGAATCACTCACTTTATTCAGTTCTACTGACTTTGATCTTTTGGACCCTCTTCTGTCGATTCTGAATCATCTATTTAAAATCTATATCTATTTAAAAGCTCTATGATGAAAAATTCATCAGAATTTTCAGATTATTTTATAGATTCTAACTCTATTCTCTTTAGTCTCCTCCTCTATAGAAAGTAAACTGTGGTTCTTGTGATCTGCCTCAATGCAAAACTGACACACACTGATCTGATCATCTCTACAGAACAGTTCCAGAGGTCTCTCATGTTTCATATACATGCAAAAATTAATTTTGCTCTCTCCAAATTTACTTTAACATGTTTTGGACTGTGGTTCTTTTTCTTTTAAATCGCACTGGCGCTGCTCTTAAAACTAAAGCAACAAAAGAAAACACTGAAACTGCAATATGTGTCTGAAACACTGAAGACACGTAGGAAGCCAGATGAACCAGATATCAGTGTTACAATAATTCATGCCCCAATGATTTTCTGAGACCGATACATGCGAGTACATCGGTATGCGATGCCCGCCGTCCCGGAGCCGTGAGGATGGCTTTAATTCATTTTAATTTAATTGGCCACTCAAGGAGGATGAATCCCCCACTGAGTCTTGGTCCTCCCAAGGTTTCTTCCTTAAAATAACAACATAACAGGGAGTTTTTTCTTGCCACTGTCGCTTCGGCTTGCACTTTGGGGCTTTAAAGGCTTTTCAATCTGTAAAGCTGCTTTGTGACAATGTACTGTTGTAAAAAGCGTTATATAAATAAATTACTTGAACTTGAACTTTAATTCAGCAGCTTCGGAGTGGTACAACTCCGAGGATGAGTTCATGTGGAGGAGTGGGCGTCCTCCACGCCTCGTCCGCAGAGGGAGTCCGCCTCATCACACAGATCGGGTGTTTATGTATGTATGTATGTATGTATGTTATATAATATTTTGGGAATCAAACCTTGTTCTCACACTCAGATGTGTTATCATGTTCCACTGGTGCCACACTTGTTAGTTTAAACAAGTTGTTACTTCATTTAGAGCTTTGTAGAATTGTTACAATCTGTGAATTGGTTTCATTTTCCTTTTTCTGCTCTGATGCAAAAATCCCTAAGATTTTGTTTAAAGCTTTTTAACATGATTCATCTTTAAAGAAGTGGAAGGAACAAGGCCATTCAGACAGCAACACTCTGAACCTACCGACTGAATGACTCAAAACAGAAACAGAAATTGAAAGAAAAACTCCTTTAAGGTTCAGATGGCTCATTCATAATAACTTAGTACATCTTAAAGCCCACGGAGCTGCTCATCAACTTTGGGCAGAGACTATGAATATGGAAAAACTACTAGAGATTATGGACGATGCCAGTCACCCTCTGCACACCGTCATCACCAACCAGAGGAGTCTCTTTAGTGAAAGACTGCTTCTTTCAAAATGCAGAACCAACAGACTAAAAAGAGTGTAAAAAGAGTTTTTAAACTTGTTTGTCCCTCATGCTATCAAACTGTACAACTTCCCTCTAGGGGGGAGAAAGGGTAACAGAGCAACTGATGGGATGGGGCAGTAGCCTGAGCACCACAATAATATAAACCAGACTATGTGCAATAACTGTATTAAGGTGCAATAACAAATATTTTATAATATATTGAACATTCTTTTTTGTTGTATCCCTCTTCTCTATTTCTGTTTCTTTGCTACCGGTTCCTTAATCATCCCGAAGGAATCAGTAAAGTCCTATCATACATTTTACATTTTTATCTGCAAAAGAAGGAAGGACTGAATTTAAACCTCTCACAAGAATATTGTAAATATGTACATGGACAGAACTTTTAGATTGAGTAAAGAATCTCATTAATACAAGACTTTATAAAAAAATGTACTGCAGCAATTTGGGGAAAGTTCTTGCATGACTGTACCATACAGATATGGTCTGATATGTTTGCTGTAGAAAAACTTCAATATGCTGCACAGTGTTCTGACTTCATTTTCAATATAATATTGTTTAAAAATCATTCTCTGAACTTAACAATGTTTATGCAGTAACATCCATCAGGGGCCTCAGTCTGTTGTGGAACATTTTGACAGTAAACTTTAAACTTAGTGCATAAAAAGATACAAAATTGAGAAATGAGGAATTTATTATCATAACATTTTTTAAATTCATATTTTATTCAGAAGATAAAATGGCAGCAGACCAAGCCACAAAAAAAGTTTATAACAAATATTTGTAACAATTTTTTTTTTCTTGGATTATACGGAACATGAATTAAAAAAATGTACAGGACTGATGATCAGTGGGGCTGGATTGTTACAAAGCAAGAAATAAGGATAGAGATTCTCAGTAAAAATCAGTAAAAAGTCTGACCAGTGAGTCATGAAGATGAGGTTGGTCAGAGTTGTATCAGGATCCAGAGTACCATCCACTGAGAGAAAAACAGTGATGTCAGTGTTTTAAACATCATGCAGTGTAGGAGCCGATTAATAAAGAGATCTTACTAAAAGTAAAATAAACATAGTGACAAATTAATAATAAAACATTATAGCAGGTTATGGCGACACGTGGTTAGCCTTGGTGGTTAGCACGTTTGTCTCTCAGCACTGGGGATTCCCGGTTTGAATCCCAATCTGGTTGAAGTTTCCATGTTCTCCCCTTGTCCGTGTGGGTTTTTTCCGGGTTTTCTGGTTTCCTCCCACAGTCCAAAAACATGGATCAGGGTAAAGTGAATGCTCCAATATGCCCCATATAGAGTGAGTCTGTGTAAGTGTGTGCACAGAGATAATTTGGTGCCCTGTCCTGGGTATATTTACACAGCGCCCGAAACGTTCTACCCCCCCGTGATCCTAGTGGAAGATTAAGCAGAAGATAATGGATGGATGGATATAGCAGGTTATTTAGATATTGCATATTTTTATTTATATGTCTCGTTTGTTTTTCTGAATTAGCGTTTTAACAAAATTACCATATTTGTTAGATATCACTGTAAAGACTTCCTTAGCATTCGGACAGATTAGATCACAAAAAAATATTACATTTACATTACATTTACATTTAGTCATTTAGCAGATGCTTTTATTCAAAGCGACTTACAAATGAGAACATTACAGGTCAGAATTGCATGACTTGTATATGCATAAAACCAACTACACTGTAAAATCATCAAACCTGATTGTTCCTTAATGCTACGCCCCTCCACCCCCCCCCCCCTTTTTTTTTGTTTTTTGTTTTTTTGTGTACAACAGGTATTTGTTAAAAAGATGCCCCTTCTGTAGTTTCTTAAAACTACCGAGTGATTCTGCCTTACGGACAGAGTTGGGAAGATGGTTCCACCATTTTGCAGTGGTGAATGCCACGGAGTGAGAATTAGCTCCTCGGTGAGGTTGAACCACCTGGCGGCAATCATCACTGGAGCGAAGTGAACGAGTCGGAGTGTATTTTGAAAAGATAGAGTGAAGGTAGGAGGGGGAAGATCCAGAAATGGTTCTGTAGGTCAGTCAGTGACTTGCACTGAAATTTTTTTAAATGGATATTAAAAAATGGATCTGGAATAAAAACTGTAGTTGAGGTGTTAATTTATTTAAATTTGGAAGTCCAAACATTCACTTACTGTATTCACTCCCCAAGTCTGTGTGTGTGTGTGTGTGTATGTGTGTGTGTGTGTGTGTGTGTGTGTTTGTGTGTGTGTGTGTGTGTGTGTGTCAAATCAAACCTTGTTCTCACACTCAGATGTGAGGGCTTATTTAATTTTGTAAACCACAAGCTGCTCACAACAATTTTTATACATCACTTCATATCATTTTCCACTGGCGCCACACTCGTAGTTTAAACCAAATATTACTCCATTAAGAGCTTTATAGAATTGTTTTAGTTCACTCTGTGAATAGGTTTCAGTTTATTTTCCTGCTGTGATGTGTGATGAGTTGCCACCCATCCTGCAAAATACGGAATAATTCTGTGTCTGGCAAATAAATGTTGCTTGTTCCGTAGTTCCAATAAACATGTCTGTCACACATCAACACTGAATCAACAATAAATGTAACACTAATTATCAAAAGCCCCAATCCTCTCCTGAGACTGATACAGTTTGAAACATTATGTTATGATTATATAATGTTCTACATTTGTTAGAACATGTCAGCGCATAAGCAGCTTATTTTAATAGAAAATTGTGGATTGGTTGTTTAGTTAAGTTTTTGAAGTTGAATGATCATTTATTTAACATACGGTAGCATCAGACAATATAAATATTATAGATGGACATTAATAAAACTACTAATGGATTTACTAATCATACTAATGGATTTACAGGCATAATAAATAATTAAGTTGGGTTGGAAGAAGCCAACTTGCTATTCTTCTTAATCTTCTTATTATTATTCTCGCACGATTTTCTAGCTCTTTCTCGTCCCGTAGCTTTTGGCATAGAAATTTTTTTAGTGTCATAGTTCCTATAGCCACTTAGTTTGCTCGTGCTTTTGGGAGGAATTTGGCGTACGGTTTTCGTACCACGCCACTTTTTCGGAGCCTTTTTCGAAAAATGGAAATTTTTTTTGCAGCTTTTTTGTTGATTTTCAGTTTTACATGTTTTTCTTTCTTTTTTTCTTTTAAGTCTTTTTGCTTATCCTTATCCTTAGCCACCATCAACCTTTGGAAGTTTGGCATGTTCTCCACATTAGCATAGTTTTTAAATTTCCAATAACTTTACAGGTTTTTATTTTTATTTTTATATTTATATTTATTTTTTTTTCGTTTTTTTCCATTTAAGTCTTTTTGCTTATCCTTGTGGTAAGTCACTGTCAACTTTTGGAAGTTTGGAAGCATTTTTTTAGTTTTTTAGGATTTTTGTTTTTTTTACTTTTCTTTTCCTTTTTACTTTAGTTGTTTGTCTTTTTCGTTTTCCTCGTCAAATTTTGGAAGTTTGGCATGTTCTCCACATTAACATAGTTATCTTTTTTTGTTGTTTTTTAGTTTTTTTTTCCTTTTTTTTTCTTTTTCTTTTCTTTTCCTTTTTTATTTTAGTTGTTCGTCCTTTTGGTTAGCCATTATCAACTTTTGGAAATTTGTCATGTTCTCCCCATTACCATAGGTTTTGTTTTTTGCTTGTTTTTTATTGTTTTGTTTTTTTTTTGCTTTTTATTTCAATTGTTCATTCTTATGGTTGGCTTTTATTAATATTTGGAAGTTTGGCAGGTTCTCCACATTAGCATAGTTAGCATTTTTTTGAAATTCAAACATCTTTTTTTCTTTTCTTTTCCTTTTTATTTTAGTTGTTTGTCCTTTTGGTTAGCCATAGTCAACTTTTGAAGGTTTGTCATGTTCTCCACATTAGCATAATTAGCATTTTTAATTTTTTTAGTTTTGTTCTTTTCTTTTCCTTTTTATTTTATTTTATTATCTTCCGCTTTATCCTCTATTAGGGTCCCCATGCCCATCCAGGGGAGAACGTTTCGGGCGCTGGGCAGATAGACCCAGTACAGGGCGCCAATCCATCACTGGGCACACACTCACTCACACAGACACACTATATATGGGGCAATTTGGAGAATTGAATTGACTTGATCCATGTTTTTAGACTGTGGGAGGAAACCGGAGAACCCGGAGGAAACCAACGCTGACATGGGGAGAACATGGAAACTCCACCCAGATGGGGATTCGAACTGGGAATCCCTAGCGCTGAGAGGCGAACGTGCTAACCACTAAGCCACCATGCCGCCTAAGTCTTTATTAAAATAAAAAATAAATTTAAGTAATAAAATAAAACATACAATTTGACTGTATAAGTTCTTCTGTGCAAGCATTGCAAATGTCAAAAAGGTGACAGATCTCTCAGGTTAAATCTGTGTCATGGTGTCTTAAAAATGAGTGGCAGGCTTGTAATGTCCCAAACACAGGTTTATTATGTGGAAACAAAGCTGCACCTGAAAGCACTCCTGTGAACAACTGAAATAAATGGGACGCATGCTATCGATCCGTGTAACGCGTCGGCGCTCTCACTACAACATAAAACGGTGGCAGTGAGAACAAAGGGATGGGCAGATGCAGTGAATCCGAACTCCGTCAGCTACGATGCAGGTGCCACTGGTGCGAACGTAACATCCCAAAAAGGAGGATGTTTCCTCTAGGTTCTAGGTTCTCAACACTTCCCCTTCCTCCCAAAATCCAAAAACTACGATTCAAGGTAAATTAAATAATGAAAATTGCCTCATATACTGTGTGTTTGTGTGAGGAGGATGTTTCCTCTAGGTTCTAGGTTCTCAACACTTCCCCTTCCTCCCAAAATCCAAAAACTACGATTCAAGGTAAATTAAATAATGAAAATTGCCTCATATACTGTGTGTTTGTGTGAGTGAATGAGTGTGTATCCAGAAATAGATTGGTGCCCTGTCCTGGGTGTATCTGTCCAGGGCCCCAAATGCTCTCCCACTGCCTCCATTTCGGAGGAACTGCCTCTTCCTCCGAAATGGAGGTTTAAACTTGCATCCCAGCCGAGTTGCTAGTTGCACCTAAGCTCTACTCACTGCTATGCATGATGCTAAGTACAGCTCAGTTTAAAAAAAGATACACGCAAATAACTTATGCTGTTGTATTTACATTAACCATTTTTGGAGGATTTTGGATCCCTGTTAATTACAGCACTGGAGCAGCGCAGGTAGATTGAACACGGACGGTTTGTCGGCGTTGTGCTGCAGTCGTAAGGTATGTTTGTACATGTAACCGAGAATTTAATCTCCGTTACTTTTAAACACTAAATTGACTAAACCTTCTATTTTTTATGTGATTGGAAATCAGACAGGAACAGATCCTACTGAAGCAAATAGCATGTACAGTAATCCCTCACATTTTAAATTACGTTCCAGACACCCCGCAAAATAGCGGCATTACACTTATTTTATTAGTTATTTTTTTAAGTTTCTTTATACAACCTTCCCACATACTCCTAAACCTATGGAAATTTTGCAACATATAGAGCGCATATGTATTTACCCGCGGGGATTAATATAGGATTCTGATTCATATGCAGCGGTTGTGAACTCTGGTTTAAAGCTTTTGATAAAAGTACTCCAGAATAATAAAAAAAATAAATCTTCGCATCGAACCGTAAGGTCCAGAAGCTAAGGTTGTGAATATCATTGTAAAATTTAAATACCTTTTTATGAGGACGTTTTTTTCAAAAAACCTTTCTTTGGGGGACAAATAAATTAATAATGCATATAAGCCCCTGGTAAGAGGACACTCCTCCGGGTTCTCCGGTTTCCTCCCACAGTCCAAAAACATGTACCAAGTCAATTGATTTCTTCAAATTGCCCCATATAATAGTTGTGCATAATTATGGACAGAAAGTTTATTAATATTTAAAGTGTTGCTAGAATGAAATAAAGTACAATTTCTTCCTATGTGGAGAAATTGTATAATTTGTTGTAAACATTTAAGATAATTAAGGAAATATCCTTATTTTGTTTAAACTAAGTTAAGGGTTTCAAGTAAGTGTTTTATTATCTGTGTAAGGATTATTTTGATCTAAACCGTATTAAGAATTTACTATTGAAATTATTGGGTGACTTAAGGTATTGAATTGGTCTCGAACCGTGAGGTCCATACCATGGTGTGAACTGAACTGTGAATTTTGTGTACTTTTACACCCCTAATCAATAGGTAAGATTGACAAAATGAATATAGAATTTAATAAGTATGTATAAAGTAGAGTGTGTAGTATAAAAGTGTTTTATTAGGACTTGTTTTCAAAAACCTTTTTTGGGGGGACAAATCAATTTATAACACATATAAGTCCCTGAAAAGAGGATGTTGCTTAGAATAAAACATATGAGCTCATGACAGAGGACTTAAAGAGGTGAATAAACCTGTTTCAAGGGAATTTTTATTTAAAATCTATGAGATTCTTATAGGGGATTTCTAATTGGCTAATTTATATGAAGTTTGTGTTGTAGTTTGTAAAAATGGTTATTAATATTTGAAATGTTGTTAGATTAAATAGAATAAAATGAAGTAAAAATTTCTTAATTTATGGAGAAAATGTATAATTTGGTGTAAACTTTTCAAATTATTAAGTTGGCTTGGAAGAAGCCAACTTGCTGTTCTTCTTAATCTTCTTATTCTTAATCGTGCGATATTCTAGCTCTTTCTCGTCCCGCAGCTTTTGATGTAGAACATTGTTTTTTAAATTTTGTTTTGTAAATTTTGTAGTGTCGTAGTTCCTATAGCCACTTAGGTTGCTTGTGCTTTTTGGAGCGATTTGGCATACGGTTTTCGTGCCACTCCCCTTTTTCGGAGCCTTTTTTTAATATTGACTTCCTTTGAAGGGGCGGCACGGTGGCTTAGTGGTTAGCACGTTCGCCTCTCAGCGCTAGGGATTCCCGGTTCGAATCCCCATCTGGGTGGAGTTTCCATGTTCTCCCCGTGTCCGCGTGGGTTTCCTCCGGGTTCTACGGTTTCATCCCACAGTCCAAAAACATGGATCAAGTCAATTGAATTCTCCAAATTGCCCCATATAGAGTGTGAGTGAGTGTGTGCCCAGTGATGGGTTGGCGCCCTGGCCTGGGTGTATCTGCCCAGCGCCCAAAACGTTTTCCCCTGGATGGGCATGGGGAACCCCCCCGCGACCCTGATATAGGATGAAGCAGAAGATAATGGATGGATGGATGGATGGACTTCCATTGAAAAAATTTCCGCAGATTTTTTGTTTTATAAAAATCATTCTCAGAACTCAACAATGTGTATGCAGTGACGACTGTCAGATTCCTCATTAATTTTATTGCATAAAAAATACAAAATGGAGAAATGAGGAATTTATTTCCATTACATCTTTTTAATTCATATTATATTTAGAATGGCTCCTAAAAATAAAACAATTTAACAATAAAAAATATACAGTATTTACAATGCAAATTAAATGTAAATTGTAATTTACAGTCATCATGTGATCAATCATTTATACGTTTTTTTTTTATTAATGAATGACTTTAATGTATTTTTAAAAGGACAACATGGAGGATCACACGGATTAGTGTTTAAAGTCAGACACATTTCAACGTTCATCTACAAAATTAAAAAGTAATATATTTCATAATGTGCCTAGTACGTGTTAAATTGATGTACTGAATTAATTGATTGGATGTACTTGCTATCTTACATTTTGAATAGACTTCTCCTGGATTATACAGAACATAAATGTTAATTCATTCATCCTTTTTTACAGGACAGATGATCAGTGGTTCTGAATCGTTACCAAGCCAGAAATATGGACAGAGTTTCTCAGTAAATGTCTGACCAGTGAAAGTGTAGATACGAGATCTGTTCTCTACATCAGAAAAGGAGACCAGACCCTCCTCATAATCCACAAACACCCCCACCTTCTTGGGTATCTTAGCCAGGTACATGTAGACAGGCTGTCTATCACAACGTATATATGTATTCTCATTCCTGAGAATCACAGTCCAGAATCCATTCTGAGGTGTCCGCATAAAAGTTCCCTTCCTGTTAACAGATTCTCTACAAACTCCTAAATCCCATGCAGTTTTCGTACCAACCTGAACCTCATAATAAAATTGACCTGAGGAGAAACTCTGCTCTCCCAAAACTGTTAAACTGTCTGTGAATCTTTTTGGAGTATCGGGGAAATCCTGGTTCCACATGTTACTTTTTTTCTATCATCAGACAGGATGAGGTAGGGATGAGCTGTATCAGGATCCAGAGTGACATCCACTGAAAGAAACACAGTCATGTCAGTGTTTTAAAAATCAGGTAGTGTAGGAGGCGATTAATAAAAAGATCTTACAGAAATTAAAATAAATGTAGTTATGAATCACATTATAGCAGGTAATTGCAGAATTTTTTTTTTGTTCTGAATTAGCCTATTATCAAAATTACCTTATTTATTAGATATCACTGTAAGACTTAATTAAATCACAAAAAAAAAAAAAAAAAAATAATGAAACTTCTCCTCTCATCACTAGGGATTCCCGGTTCGAATCCCAATCTGGGTGGAGATTCCATGTTCCCCCCATTGTCCTCATGGGTTTCCACCGGGTTCTCCGGTTTCCTCCCAGTGTGTGTGTGCCCAGCAATACATTATCGCACTGTATCTGCCAAGCGCCTGAAATGTTATCCCCTGGATGGACATGGGGACCCCCCCCCACCCTAGTAGTGCATAAAGCGCAAGATAGTGGATAGTGGATAGATGGAAACTGGAACATGAACTTATTTAAGTTAGGAAGTCGAAAAATTCACTTCCTGTATTCTCTCCTTAAAACATTTCATTTAGATGATCAGTTTTTTGTTCTGAGATCTTAATTATAGAGTGGGTAGTTATAAATACGTGAATATGTGATCATCTGTGCTAGGTTTCGTGGGGGGGGTTCCCTATGCTCATCCAGGGGAGAACGTTTTGGGCGCTGGGCAGACACACAAACACACTCTATATGGGGCAATTTGGAGAATTCAATTGACCTCGAGCCATGTTTTTGGACCAGATTGGGATTCGAATCGGGAATCCCTAGTGCTAAGAGGGGAACGTGCTAACCATTAAGTCACTGTGCCGCCATAATAATAACAATGAAAATTTTTTTTTTATAATACTAATAAAGGGCAGCACGGTGGTTTAGTGGTTAGCACGTTCGCCTCTCAGCACTATGGATTCCCTCTGTCCAGCGATAGATTGGCACCCTGTACTGGTTCTATCTGCCCAGTGCCTGAAACGTTCTCCCATGGATGGGCATGGGGAACCCCCCCGCAACCCTACTAGAGGATAAAGCGGAAGATAATTGATGGATGGAATAAACAAATAAAGTTATTCTGATCATTATATGTAAATCTGAGAGTAAATCAAAAGTTATTCATTACGTACATACTGCTGAAGCCCTTTTAGTTTTGAATCAACTGCATAAAGCATAATATCAGATCATTTAATTATTAAGGTTTAACATTTATCATTCAACAAAATATAATGTTTACCAAACATGCTTTTTGTTACATACATTTAATAATTATAAATGTATTTAATACATTTAATAAAAATAAACATTTTCTCACCAGTGTTTTTGACTTTCTCGTCAAGTTTTACACTCTCTTGAAGTTCAGACAGAGTTGTCCTCAGATCCTCCAAAATCAGATCAGTGTTCATACTGCTCTCACCCCAGTTCCTGGTGGGTGGAGGTGTGCAGATGGATGGATAAACCTGCAGCAGAGAGGAGAAATTCCTCAGCACGGAAGGTGATGTTCTGTACCGGATGTTTTGGGAGCGGAACACTGACCTGTAGGAGTTTGAGATGTTCCTCAGTGTGTAAAAGTTGCTCCAACTCAGATTTTCTCCTCTGTTGCTCAGTGATTTCCTGCTGCAGATCTTTAAGGTATCCTTCAGCCTGTCTCTCTGCTGCTTCCTGCTTCTCTATCACCTCCTTCAACTCAGCCAGTAATTTCTTATAATAACCCAGATTAGTTTTATATCAGATACAGAATGTAAACCTACAGTATGGAACATCTAGAATTCAGAATTACTCACTTTATTCAGTTCTACTGAGACTTTGATTTCTAGGACCCTCTTCTGTTGATTCTGAATCATCTGCTCCACCTTTGTATGTGACGCCATCAGATTATTCTGTGTTTAAAATAAAGTTTATAAAGTGTTGTTAAAATAAAGTTTGCTTTAAATATATACATATATATATATATATATATATATATATATATATATATATATATATATATATATATATATATATATATTAAAAAAGTCTATGATAAGAAAATCATCAGAATTTGCTTTTGCCATTGATAAATCTTATCGTTTTTAAGATTATTTTATAGATGTTTATTCTCTTACCTTCTTCTCTTTACTCTCCTCCTCTATAGGAACTAATCTGTGGTTCTTGTGATCTGCGTCAGTACAGAACTGACACACACTGATCTGATCATCTCTACAGAACAGTTCCAGAGGTCTCTCATGTTTCAAACAGATGTAGTTCTCCAGGTTCCTCACAGGGTTTATCAGTTTGTGTTTTTTTAAATTTGGAACATCAATATGAGGCTTTAGATGAGACTCACAGTAACTCACGACACAGTTCAGACAGGATTTCAGAGCTTTCTGCTTTTTTTCAGTGCAGGCATCACAATAAACCTCAGAATCTTCAGTATATTTTTTAACAGCTCCCTTTTCCTTAAAGCTCTCTTTAGGTTTTTTTGCTTGTGCTGCTATTGCTGATGATGATGACGATGATGGTGTATCCTTCCTCTTACCCATGTTTTCCCTCTATTAAAGTAATGAAATCACATTGTTTATTTAGGTTAATGTTCTGATATTTTATTGATTAATGGTGTAAATACTATTTCAGTGAGTGATGATTCAGCAGAAACAGTAACTCAGGAGGCTCTTACACTTTATTTTATACTTTATACCTCTCAATTGAAAAGAAACATCTTGTTTTTTCTAATTTGATTTGTATTTTTTTAAATAATTTCTAACCTTTAAAATAAATTTGTTCAACAATAGTAACATATGACATGTTTATATCATTAGAACACAGTAATTTTTTGATCACAGATCACAGGGGGTACTTACTCAGTAAAAATAGTTTTATATGATGTCTTTACTTTCTCTTTATCCTCTTGCAGTATTTATTGTCCTTGTTCTCGCTTCAGACTCTTATCTGAAAATGAGACTTCTGTCTGATCAGTTTCATTTTAGACATGTGATATCGCTTCTCATTAATTTACCTGCGTGGGTGTGGAGTGTGGGTGTGTGTGTTTGTGTGTGTGCCAAATCAAACTTTTTTCTCACACTCAGATGTGAGGGCTTCATGTAATTGTGTAAACCACAAGCTGCTCACAACGACTTTTTAATTTAGACCTAAAAATCATATACATGCACAAATTAATTATGCAAGTCAATTGAGTTCTCCAAATTGCCCCCTATAGAGTGTGTTTGTGTGAGTGAGTGTGTGCCCAGCGATAGATTGGCGCCCTGTCCTGGGTGTATCTGCCCATTGCCCGAGACGTTCTTCCCTGGATGGGCATGGGGAACCCCACCGCGGCCCTAATAGAGGATAAAGCGGAAGATAATGAATGAATGAATGAATGAATGAATGAATGAATGTTTAGTGACCTGACTACCTTTTCAACTCATAAATTTGAAGGAAATAACCTCAGATATAAATACCTTTCAGACATAGCCCTTCTTGATTACATTACATTAAGTTCTTAATTGAATTGGTTTATATTTTTTTAATTAATTGCTGCAGACTATGTACAGATTTAATTTAAGATTTAATTAGCAGCACTTTATAAAAAATAATGAGTTTTAATGCCTCACCCCATACGAGTTGGGCTTGTGGTGGTCATAGCCCAAAGAAACTGTTGTGAGGGTCCCTTATTTTCATTTCTGGAAGCTGGCAACCCTAGATGTAAACCTCACAGGGTTTCTGTTTAAAGCTTTTTAACATAATTCATCTTTAGAGAAGTGGGTGGGACAAGGCCTCTGACAGCAACACTCTGACTAACACTGAACCGACTGACAGAATGACTCTACACCTGATCTATAAGTGAATTGATCAGCTATAAAAAGACAAAAACATGAACTTGTAATGACTTAAGGAGGATTAAGAACAGAACCTTTGAAACTCATTTAAGGTTCAGTTGACATTTTCAAAGCTCAGTACAATTTACATTTTTATCTGCAAAAGAAGGAAGGACTAAATTTAAACATCTCACAAGAACATTATGAACCAAAGGTACATGTACAGAACTTTTAGATCGAGTAAAGAATCACATTAATGCAACACTGTAGCAGTTTGAGGAAGGTTCTTTCCTGTTCCGCATGACATTCCGTAGATATGGTCTACCTAGTTTGATGTAGAGAAACTTCAGCATTCTGCACAATGTCCTCACTTCATTGTCAATATTTAACACAAACTGGAATGTAGATTATGAGCTGGATGGGTTTTTTAAAAATCATTATCTAAACTCAACAATGTTAATGCAGTAACGACTGTCAGAGGCCTCAATCTGAAGTATGGAACATTTTTTAAATAAACTTTAATTTTTATGAAAAAATACAAAATGGACAAATCAGGAATCCTTTTCCATTACATCTTTTTAATTCATATTATATTTAGAAGTTAAACCATGATAATACAGAGATCATTGATAACTATGATGAGAATGAATATTTAAAAAACAGAAATAAAACAATTTTACAATAAGAAACACACAACCCTTGGCAAAAATTCTGAAAGCACCAGTACATGAGGATGCTCCTTTCATTTGTTTAATTTTGTAGGAAAAAAAGCAGCTCACAGACATGACAAAAAACTAAAGGCATTTCAAAAGGCACATTTCTGGCTTTCTGGAAACACTAAAAGAAATCAAGAAAATAATTGTGTTAGCCAGTAACAGTTAGATTTTTAGAACAAGCACAGTGAATAAATTATGGAATCACTCAATTGCAAGGGGAAAATTATGGAATTACCCTGGGAATTACCCAAGGTTACATTGGGCTAATGAAAAGCAATCGTGGACTGTGGATGACTGGATGAAATTCATATTCAGTGAGGAATCTCAAATCTGCGGCGATGCTGGAATTTGGTTTGGTGCCGTTCCAATGAGATTTATGCAGATGACTGAAGAAAACATGCAAATTTCCACAATCATTTATGGGGCTGCATGTTGGATAAAGGCACTGAGATGGCTGCCATTACATTTTCAATAAATGAAAAAAAAAAAAAAAAAAAGGTTTACATTGAAATTTTGGACACTTTTCTATTTCCCATCGATTGAAAGGATGTTGGATGAGGGGATGATGAAATCATTTTTCAAGATGATAATGCATTTTGCATTTTGTTTTTCAGAGCAAAAACTGTGAAAACATTCCTTGAAGAAAGACAAACGGTCAATCCCATGGCCTACAAACAGCCAGGATCTCAATCCTATTGAAAATCTGTGTTGGAGGTTAAAGAAAATGGAAAACCTGCAAAGATCGAGCATACTGTCACTCATTAAGTCAATACCAGTTATAAAAGCCAGAGGTGGTACAACAAAGTACTAGTTATGTGTTGGAGTGTTATTTTGTTTGTTTTTCATGATTCCATAATTTTCCCCACAGAATTAAATTATTTCATTATTTATTCCCTGTGCTTGTTCTAAATATCTAACTGGCTACCACATATCTGTGGTTATTGGCTACCAGAGATATTTTTCTTGATATATTTTAGTTGCCTTTTGAAATGCCTTTAGTTTTTTGTCATGTCTGAAATCAGTTTTTTTTCTACAAAATTAAAACAACTCAAGGAACATCCTCAGGGACTTGTGATGCCATAATTTTTGCCAGGGGTTGTATACAGTGTTTACAATGCAAATTAGAATATGGTTTTTAAACTGCAATTTACAGTCATTATGTGTTTGAAAGAATATAATACACCTCTTGGTGCTACTTGGACACATCGTCAGTGAAGAACCCAGGGTCTTAGGGTGTTTCGGGTCTTTGATATTCATACACCCTCACCTGGGCGACCCAGCCGGGGGTGATCAATCCCCGGCTTGTGTCCAAATGGCGTATTACTCCACGTTAGCCCCCTACGGATCCACAGCCATCGTGAGGCCCTCTCTGCGGTCTCAAGAAGGTTCTTGATGGCTCTTTTTAAATGCAGTCCTCCCACTCCAAGGAGTTTGAGGGTTCGCAGCAGTGAATGGCCAGCAAAGCCTCTGCACCCAACCTCGATCGGCTCGCAGCGGGTTTTCCAGCCATTGCTCTGGCAGTCTGTGCTGAGCTCTGCATACTTGGCCCTCTTATGCTCGTGTGCCTCCTCAATCGGGTCTTCCCAGGGGACAGTTAGTTTCAGATTAACCACTTGTTTGGTGGACTCCGAAGTCAGCACCATGTCTGGGTGGAGAGATGTAGTTGAGATGTTCATTGGGAACTTGAGCTGCCTTCCGAGGTCAACTTGAAGCTGCCAGTCACGGGCAGAGGTATGGAGTCCCCCTACCGCCTTCGGTTGGTTAGTTGGTAGTGCCTTCTGCCCTGCTCTGATGAAGGATATTAATTGTTTTGGGGCAGCCTGGGTCTTGCTGTGCTGGATTGCTCTGCCAATGGTTGGTCGTGGCGCCAGTGGTACCGCCCCTCCCCTAGTGCTCTGGGGCAACAGCTTAGAATGTGCTCAAGGGTTCCTCTCTTCTGGCACAGCTTGCACTCAGGAGTTTCTACCAGTCCCCAGGTGTGCAGATTGGCCGGGCTCGGGAGGATGTCGTACACTGATTGGAGGAGAAATTTGATGCATGAGGGTTCTGCTCTCCAGAGCTCAGACCAGGAGATTTTACAAGACTCTGTATGTTCCCACTTGGTCCATGCTCCTTGTTTGGCCATTCCGGCTGTCTTGCTGCAGCATTTTTCCTCCACCTCCGCACGTATCTCGTCCTGTATCAGCCGGCGTTTTTCCTTTCCATGGGCTAGATCGTACCGTGGCCTTGGACAGGTACCAAGCCCTGCCCTTCCTGATGCCACCGAGCCCACTAGCATCTTATGCCTTATCCGTTCCTCTGCTCCATTGATGGCCTCCTGAGCTTGCCACTTCCTTCCAGTTTTCACAAGGATGCCTGCTGCAGCTACATTTTTTTGTCTCTGGAGTCCCTATATAACAGCACCTCTCTGGAACGGGTGACTTTGAACTCCTCCATTAGTCCACTGAAGGGTAGGCGCAGCTTGTTGGAATGGCCATACAAGGCGATGCTGCTCAAGGACTGAGGAAGTCCCAGCCACCTCCTCAGGCACTGGTTGATGGACTTCTCTAGAGCTTCTACAGTTGTTATCGGCACTTCATAGACTAATAGAGGCCAGAGTATTCTTGGCAGGACACTGTGCTGGTAGATCCAGGCTTTGAATTTACCAGGTAAGCCAGATCTGTTAATCGCTGTAAGCCAGGTGGACAGTTCATGCTTGGTTTGCTGGATGGCAGCTGAGTCCTTTAGGGAGTTGTCAAAGATCTTGCCCAAGCTTCTGACAGGTTTCTCAGTGACTGATGGGATTGTTGTTTCTCCCAGAACGAAGTGGAATCTGTCAGACACTTTGCCCTTCCTTAGGACCAGAGACCTGGACTTAGCAGGCTTGAAGCTCATCCTTGCCCAGGAGATGAGCCTTTCAAGCCCCTGAAGGAGCCATCTGCACCCTGGAACAGATGATGATGTCACTCTTAGGTCATCCATGAAGGCTCTTATAGGGGGCTGCCGTATCCCAGATCTTGACTTTGGTCCTCTGCATTCCACCTCAGCAGACTTTACAATCCAGTTCATGGCCAATGAGAAGAGGGTTACAGAGATTGTACAGCCCGAAGAAACTCTCACGCTGAAGTTGCTGTAATAATCCACAATGAGGCGGAATTTATTGGGAACATGGTGCCTTGCCAGTGCTGTCTCAACTATCTTGTGTGGAATACAACCGTAGAGACTCACGAGAGGCATTGGCCAAGTCGAGACAAAGAGCTACCAGGTCTCCTTTGCATTCTCTTACCTCACGGATCAGCTGCGTCACAACACCTTCAAATCTCCTTAATAGTTACAAAACTTTCTCATCAGCTTCTTTTACTTTCTATATTTCACTGAGTTTCTCATTGACACGTTCCTCAGGTCCTCAGAGTTTTCCTCAGGTCCTCCACATTCAGATCAGTGTTCATACTAGTCACACTCCAGTTCCTGGTGTGTGGAAGCGTGCAGATGGATGGACTATCCTACAATAGAGCAGGAGAAAGAAGAAAATCTGTTCTGTAGTGGTATAAGCTTTATTGTCACACATAAATTGTATCAGGTACACTCAAGTTTTAAACGGCGCGACGTGGCACACATGGACGCAGGGCTGTCTGTGGCACACACGGATGCAGGAAGCTCAGAAAGCCCCAGATAAGGAACCATTGGCTGCTCACCCGGAACCATGGGCTGCTCATCCGGAACCACAGGCTGCTCCTCTGGCTCCGTGTGCGGTAGCCCTGGATCTGACCGGAGGACCTGAATGCTGTACGTAGGAGGTCCTGTGGTCTCGTTCTTTGTCTCCACCTCGTTAGCCTCCTGAACACAAGACACAAAATCAGCCAGTATGCCAGCACACAGAACAGAAAAGACTTCACCCAACACATCATCAGACACCTCAGACACACCCGACACAACAGACATATGTCCACCAGGGGGCTCACTTATCACGAATGCCTCACTCTCACCAGGCACCACACACACCAACGGCGCTGCAGGGGTCGAAGGTTCAGCAGAGCGAACCACTTTCCTCAACTGGACTGAGAGGATGCCAGGCTTTGTCTTGGAGTCCGTGTCAGTTCAGTGCTTAGGCTGGGCACTCGTTAGGTGAGTCTGGGGGTGCTTAATCGCACACCCTGAGAAGTCGTGGTATGATTCCTCAGAGGTGGCAAGCAAAGAAGAGGGAAGCCGAAATGAGTGAGGGGCAGTAAAATGTCAGGGGCAGGTGTACGGGGAAATGGAACAAAAACAAGGAGGTTTTTCATAAGAGGGACTGGGATAATAAGTGGGTTTGGAGGGCTTTAGGGAGCTGGAGCGGGATTTGGGCTCAGGCCACAAATCAAGTGAATTTAGTAGTATGTGGGAAGGGATGTGTCCTGAGAGAATGGAATTAAATTCATCATCTGAGTCGACACATGAATCGAGACTCTCCTCAGAACACATTGATTACACATCATCCCAGGACACAACTTCCTCGTACCACCACCACGTTTTGGACATGGGGGGGGGGGGGGGGGGGGGAGGAAAAAAACTAAGAAAAAGGAGTCCCCCCACGGCTTAAAGCGCCGCGGAGCCGACTAGCAGAACACAACGCGGCCACAGAGTCCAAACGACTCAGACTGAGTTCACGGGGGAGAGAGAGTGGATGAACGAAAAATGCTAGGAGGCAGGGCTAGCGCCGAAGCTAAGCAGCGCAGCGGCTGCAGCCAAAATAAAAAGAAAGAAAAAACTTACCACAAAACGCTCCTGGATCCCAATCCGTTAGAGCAGTGCTTCTCAAATAGTGGGGCGCGCCCCCCTGGGGGGGGGCGCAGTGCGGTGCATGGGGGGGCGCATAACAAGAAATCACAGAGCAAGTGATATTAAGTGTACTGAACAAACCCTCAAGAGACAACATGGACAAATATTTAACAGGGATGACGGAGAGAGACGAAGATAATGAGAGCAACAAAAGTCAACCGAAAACTAAATGTCGAAGCGTATGTAGCGCCTGGCTTCACTGTAACTGTAACTTCACTGTAACTGTAACTTCACTGTAACTGTAACTTCACTGTAACTGAGGTGAGAGACGAAGAAAGACCGGTTTCTCTTCTGTGTCTTTAAACGTTGGCAGCGGACAGCGTTAAGTGAAATAAATGAAGGCGTCAATTAAAGACATATCACCCCGATAAATTAAAGATATTACACCCCAATCACGTTGATAACCGCTTGAGTTTTTTAATCGTAAACGTGATGCGTATAACCAGCAAATATTAACGCTTTATGAAAACTACTTCAGAAAAGATGTGCTGCTAAACGGGCGCGTTGGAGACATTAGTTCTGACTTCCTCAAAAAAAAAAAAAACAGCACAAATTGTTGTATTCATTTTTGTTTTGTAGCTTAAAGTGTTAATAAATTGAGCTCCTGAATGAATGTTGCTGATGAATTTGAATTTATTATTATTTATTGATTTTATTTAATTTCATTTTCAGTATCAAATGCAGTCAGTTCAAAAATGTTTATAGTTTAAATAAGGATTTCATTCGTTTCTGTTACAAACTAAAAAAACAAAGTTAATAAAATGATTCTTTGTTCTAAGTTGATCTATATTTCTTTCTTTTTTGTGTTCTTTATTGTTAATAAGGAGACATTGTTATGAAATAACAGAATTGTAAAAAATGTACTCTAAAATTTATATAAATTTATAGACAAATCATACTACAGTGGGCGTGTAAAAATAATTTATCCCCATTTGGATAAGTTTGGGGGGATAAATCATGGGGGGGGGGGGGGGGGGGGGGGTGAGGTGAGTGTGCGTGTGTGGGGGGGGCGCAAAATCTTTTCTTCTTCCTTCTTCTTCCTGGGGGGGGGGGGGGGGGGGGGGGGGGGGCTTAACAGAAAATAATTGAGAATCACTGCGTTAGAGGCATTCTGTCAGGCAAGTGACCGTTGAAGCAAAAAATAAGCACTGAAGTGCATGAAGGATCCAGGAGGTGCAGGTAAGTGAATTGGTTTTAATGATGCTAAAGAGTCAAAAGAGATACACACAAATAATTGGTTAACGCATGACACAAATCAATTTTCCGCCAGTGTGAGGACAGAATGGAAAACGGAAGCATATAAACATAAACTAAATCATGTGATAAAACAAAAGCAACCAATGAAAATAACAAACTAATTAACTAAACAAGAAATACTTAACGAAAGTAACTACATGAAATGGAAAACAGGTGAAAAGTGCCTAGCACTCCTTACACAGTGTGCAGTTCTTTGGATAAAGAGCTAATCAAAAGAGTTAACTCGTCAACTTAGAACACTCGCAAGTGTTCACCTGCTCCTGTATAATTGTCACGGGCAGCTGTACCAATGGTTGTCCCAGGTCTTTGTCTTCAGTTAAGAACTCGTCCAACATTCTTAAAAAATCATCCGTCAAGCACAGATCTTCTAACATTTGAAATGCCGTAGGTGTGAAAGGTCCGTCCACTGATTGCTCATAACCGTTTGATGGCTCTTTCACAGACTGCTCGCAGATGTTCAAGTCTGTAAACAATATTGAAAATAACTATTTGGAACAAAATATCATAAATATCAAATTAAATTATACGTTCTTTGTTTTACATTTAAACTTCAGATGTTTTCTGATGGGAAATACCTCGTCTTCGTTTTGATACTCTGGATTGTTAAACAAATTCGTCGTTGGATTCTGATTGGCTAGACAATACAATACAGTCGTTTGTAAAATGATTTATATTTATTTAGATATCTTAGAAAAGTGTAAATAACAAAATAGTTAACTTCACAATATTGTTCTTGAATACTCCTAACAGCGTTCAAAATTTCCTCGACAGAAACATCTAAATAATAACAAATCTTTTTTTTTACAAACAGAAAAAAACATGGTTATAAATGTATTTCGTTAAGCAACATCACTTTTGTTTGTAACATACCGAAAAACCTGGCCATTTCTACTGCGTAGTTGTGGATCAAACAAGACAAAAGTTTGAATAAATTGAAGATTAGACTCGTAAGCAAAACATGTAAGCGATCGCCCGAGTATAAACTGATATCCCTAATATCTGCATATTTAAATGCACACGAGTCAGAATTAGGCTTTTAAGATTGGGCGGGATGCCAGGTGAGATGTTTATTACGTGCCTTTGCCAGATGCTTGTTTACACATCACACGTTTTACAACTTTTCCTGCAAAAATTTTATTGCACCTTGGCAGCACACCCTATCAGATAACAAACAAACAGAATCGTGAATTTATGCTCAGCTCACAAACAGATAGACGAATGGTTTTGCATCAAGCAAATGCACCAGCACCCATTTTAAAATATTCAACAAAAAAGGAAATAAGGTCTATCACCCGTTTGCTAGGAAAAATGTGCGCCATAAAACAGATAACTGTCTCTTTAGAAACCGTTATACTTACATGCGCGGTTTTTAAAATTATAATGCGGCTATTATAAAACAGCTTTAGTTTCAAACACATTAGCTTTAACAGCGGCACGTGTTTAGGACAAATAAAACAACGCTCGCTTGTTTAAAAAATAAAAATAGGGTCTTGTGAAATGGTATTTAACCCCCACACATTTCCGGGGCGCAAGACCTTTTTTACACACCTAACGCGACATCTAATTTAATAAACTTTCAACTTAATTTATCTTTCAATACTGTTGTGAGTGGTTGTAGTCATGCTGTGAGAACTTTGGGGAATGGATAGTTTTTCAACAAAAGATTTAACAACAAATTAAAAAACACAGGACCGCGCTTTTACACAAATAACAAACTAACACTCGATCCTTTATAATAATGCTGTCCATTGGCTCCCTGTAGCTGCTCGCATTAAGTATAAGTCACTGACTCTGGCCTACAGAACCATTTCTGGATCTTCCCCCTCCTACCTTCACTCTATCTTTTCAAAATACACTCCAACTCGTACACTTCAGTGATGATTGCCGCCTGGCGATTCCACCTCACCAAGGAGCTAATTCTAATTTGTGGTATTCACTACTGCAAAATGATGGAACGATCTTCCCAACTCTGTCCGTAAGGCAGTATCACTAAGCAGTTTTAAGAAACTATTGAAGACGCATGTTTTAAACAAATACCTGTTGTAAAAAAAAAAAAAAAAAAAAAAAGAAATAAAAAAAAGTGGGGGGGGGGGCACCTCAGGTACTCTCACGGTGCCTTGATGAAGCTAGATAGCACCATGCAGTAGAATACATTGGTGTAAAACCGCAAGGAGGAATCAATAAAGACTTATCTTATCCTACATTTTACATTTTTATCTGCAAAAGTAGGAAGGACTAAATTCATAAGAATAGTATAAACCAACAATACATGGACAGAACTTTTAGATCGAGTATGGAATGTCATTAATACAAGACTATATATATATATAAAAATGTACTGCAGCAGTTTGGGGAAAGTTCTTTCCTGGTCCACCATGACTGTACCAAACAAATAAGGTCTGATATGTTTGATGTAGAGAAACTTCAGTGTTCTGTGCAATGTTCTGACTTTATTTCAATATTGAACATGAACTGGAAAGTTGATTAAGAGCTGGATGTGTTCTCTAAACTAAACAATGTTTATGTGTTCAATCATTTCTACATCCTTCATTCATTATCTCCCACTTTTTATCCTCTATTAGGGTCACGGTGGGTTTCCCCATGCCCATCCAGGGGAGAACGTCTCGGGCGCTGGGCAGATAGACCCAGGACAGGGCGATAGACCCAGGACATCTATCGCTGGGCACACCTCTCACTCACACAGACACACTCTATATGGGGCAATTTTGAGAATTCAATTGACTTGATCCATGTTTTTGGACTGTGGGAGGAAACCGGAGAACCCGGAGGAAACCCACGCAGACACGGGGAGAACATGGAAACTGAACCCAGATGGGGATTCGAACCGGGAATCCCTAGCGCTGAGAGGCGAACGTGCTAACCACTAAGCCACCATGCCGCCCTCACTTCTACATGTTTTTTTTTTTTTTATTTTATGAATGATTTAAATATATTTTAACAAGACAACATGGAGGATGGCACAGAGTAGTGTTTAAAGTCAGACACATTTCAAAGTTTATCTACAGAACAAAAAAGATCAAAGTTATTTCATAATGTGCTTAGCACATGTTGAATAAAACTGAACTGAATTAATTGATTTGATGTATTTGCAATCTTACATTTTGATTAGAATTCTCCTGGATTATACAGAACATAAATTTAAATTCATTACATTTTTTTTTTTTTTAGTACAGATGATCAGTTGGACTGGATCGTTACCAAGACAGAGGAATAGAGGATAGAGTCTCTCAGTGAAAGTCTGACCAATAAAAGAGTAGATACAAGATCTTTTCTCTACATCAGAAAAGGAGACCAGACCCTCCTCATAATCCACAAACACCCTCACTTTCTGGGATTTCTCTTTCAGGGACAGGCAGACAAGCTGTTTATCACAAACTATATATTCATTTCCCCAAATCACAGTCGGAGCACGGTGGCTTAGTGGTTAGCACGTTCACCTCTCAGCACTAGGGATTCCCGGTTCGAATCCCCATCTGGGTGGAGTTTCCATGTTCTCACCATGTCCACGTGGGTTTCCTCCGGGTTCTCCGGTTTCCTCCCACAGTCCAAAAACATGGATCAAGTCAATTGAGTTCTTCAAATTGCCCCATATAGTGTGTGTATGTGTACGTGTCTGTGTGAGTGTGTGCCCAGCGATAGATTGGCACCCTGTCCTGGGTGTATCTGCCCAGCACCCGAAATGGGCATGGGGATGGGCATGGATGGGCATGGGGAACCCCCCCGCCACCCTAATACATAGAAGAAAGCGGAAGATAATGAATGAATGAAATCAGTCCAGAATCCATTCTGAGGTTTCAGTTTAATTTTCCCTTTCCTTTTAACAGATTCTCTACAAACTCCTAAACCCATCTACAAACTCTGTGAATCTTTTTGGAGTATCAGGAAAATCCTGCTTTTTCCCCCACATTTTTGTCTATCATCAGACAGGATGAGGTGAGGATGAACTGTATCAGGTTCCAGAGTCACATCCACTGAGAGAAACACATTCATGTCAGTTTTTAAAAAATCATGCAGTGTAGGAGCCGATTATTGAAGATATATAACTGTAATTAAAATAAATATAGTAACAATAATAAAAAATTATAGCAGGTTATGGCAGCATGGTGGCTTAGTGGTTAGCATGTTTGCCTCTCAACGCTGGGGATTCCCGGTTTGAATCCACGTGGGTTTCCTCCGGGTTCTCACACAATCCCAAAACATGGATCAAGGTCAAATGAATTCTCCAAATTACCCCATATAGAGTGTGTTTGGATGTGTCTCTATGTGAGTGAGTGTGTGCTGGCAGCCTGTCCTGGGTGTATTTGCCCACTGCCAGAAACGTTGCTAGCAGAGGATCTAGCAGAAGATAATGGATGGATGGAAACTGGAACAAAAACTGTAGTTGAGGTGTTCATTTATTTAAGTGCCGCCCAATAATAATAATAATTATAACAATAATAATAATAATAATAATAATTATTATTATTATTATTATTATATTCCGTATATTCCATCTCCGAACAGTATCCCCGCGCAGCCTTATATCCGTGGGAGTACACATCTTTTCTCCGCATAGCCCATCTCCCGGGAAACGCTCACCAGGCGCAAGCGGCGTACGCATTCCCTCCCGCGTAGCCGATATTCCTGGGGAAGACGAGCGATCGCTAACACATTTTTTATTAAAAATATATTTATGTAATGTTTACATGAGGTCATTTTGTTACATAAATTTAATAATTACACAATTTTCTCACCAGTGTTTTTGATTTTCTCATTGAGTTTTACACTCTCTTGAAGTTCAGACAGAGTTCTCCTCAGATCCTCCAGATTCAGATCGGTGTTCATACTGATCTCACCCCAGTTCCTGGTGGGTGGAGGTGTGCAGATGGATGGATAAACCTGCAGCAGAAAGAAGAAATCCCTCAACATGGAGGGTGATTTTCTGTACTGGATGTTTTGGGAGAGGAACACTGACCTGCAGGAGTTTCAGATGTTCCTCAGTGTGTAAAAGTTGATCCAGCTCAGTTTTTATCCTCTGCAGCTCAGTTATTTCCTGCTGCAGATCTTTAAGGTACCCTTCATCCCGTTGCTCTGCTGCTTTCTGCATCTTTATCACCTCCTTCAGCTCAGCCAGTAATTTCTTATAATAACACAGAAGGTTATTTTAATATCAGATACAGAATAAAAACCTACAGAATGGAACATCTAGAATTCAGTATCACTCACTTTACTTAGTTCTAATGAGACTTTGATCTCTTGGACATTCTTCTGTCGATTCTGAATCATCTGATCCACCTTTGTTTGTGACGCCATCAGATTATTCTGTGATTTAAATAAAGTTTAATTATTTGCTTTTATATACTAAAAAAAAATCTATGATAAAAAAATGTATCAAAGTTTTCTGCTGTCGTCAATAAATTTTATCCTTTTTCAGATTATAGCCTTTTATTCAGCATCTCTTACCTTCTTTTCTTTACTCTCCTCCTCTATAGAAACTAATTTGTGGTACTTGTGATCTGCCTCAGTGCAGAACTGACACACACTGATCTGATCATCTCTGCAGAACAGTACCAGAGGTCTCTCGTGTTTGAAACAGATGTAGTTCTCCAGGTTCTTCACAGGGTTTATCAGTTTGTGTTTCTTTAAATTTGGAACTTCAATATGAGGCTTTAGATGAGACTTACAGTAATTCACGACACAGTTCAGACAGGATTTCTGAGCTTTCTGCTTTTTTTCAGTGCAGGCATCACAATAAACCTCAGAATCTTCAGTAGAGCTCTTTTTAGGTTTTTTTGCTTGTGCTGCTGCTGATGATGATGATAGTGGATCCTTTCTCTTACTCATGATTTCCCTATATTAAAGTAATGACATTAAAGAGTTTTATTTAGTAAATGTTCTGATATTTTATTGATTTATGGTGTAAATGTTTTGAAATTAAATTTATCTTTGTTACATAATTATTCAGATAAATCATATTCCAGTGATTGATGATTCAGCAGTAACATTAACTCAGGAAGTTCGCACACTTTCTTGTATACTTCATACCTTAAAGTCAATTGAAGAGAAACATCTTTCTAATTTACTCTTTTGATTTGTATTGTTTTAATTAATTTCTAACCTTAAAAATAATTTCACTTAACAATAGTGACTCAATACATGTTTATATCATTAGAACACAGTAATTTTCTGATTATAGAGGCGTACTCACTCAGAAAGAATAGTCTTAAATGATGTCTTTACTTTCTCTTTATCCTCGCAGTATTTATTGTCCTTGTTCCCACTTCAGACTCTTATCTGAAAATGAGATTTCTGTCTGATCAGTTTCATTTTAGACAGGTGATATCATTGCGTCTCATTAATTTACCTCTGTGGGTGTGGAGTGTGTGTGTGGGTGTGGTGTGTGTGTGTGTGTGTGTGTGTGTGTGTGTGTGTGTCAAAACAAACCTTGTTCTCGCACTCAGATGTGAGGGCTTCATGTACTTGATTAAACCACAAGCTGCTCACAATATTTTTTAGTTAGACCTGAAAATCATATACACGCACAAATTCATTAAGCTCTCTCGAAATTTTATTTAACATGTTTGGACTGTGGATTTTTAAAAATTGCACTTGCGCTACTCTTAAAACTAAAGCAACTTAACAAAACACTAAAACTGCAATATGTGTCTGAAACACTGAAGACCGTAGTAAGCCAGATGAAACAGATATCAGTGTTACAGTAATTCATGCCTCAATCTTCTCCTGAGACTAATATGGTATGGAACATTATTTTATGATGGAGCTTATATCTTGTTCTATTTTTGTTAGAACATGTCAGTGCATAAGCAACTTATTTTAATAGAAAATTGTGAGACATGCAATCATACATCAGACAACAAATACTATAAATAGACATTAATAGAATAATTCATACTAATGGATTTACAGTTAGGCATAATAAATAATTACATATGTTTAAAAATGTTTATTCTTATATATATATATATATATATATATATATATATATATATATATATATATATATATATATATATATATATACATTTTCTATATTACAAAAAGCATTCTCTGTCTTTTGGGTCAGAATTTTTTCATTTTTCAGGACTACGGTGATTATTACATAAATTTTATCATTATTATGGTTTAACTGTTTGATGTCCTGACATACATTTGAAGGAAATAACCCCAGATATAAAAACTTTTCATATATAGACCCTTTTGATTAAATTACATTAAGTTCTTAATTTAATTGGTTAATTTTTTAATTCTTTGTTGCAGACTACACATAGATTTCATTTAAGATTGAACTAGCTGCACTTCATCAGAGAACAAGTGTATTGTTGATAAAACCATCTGAGCTTCAAATTTGACTTATGACTTTCTTGATCAAACCTTATCTATAAACACAGCACAAAACAGGTCATTGCTAAGGGTGGGGGTTTCTGAAACGTGACAACCCTAGATGTAAACCTCAGTGTTAAGGTGTGTAAGTGGGAACCAGGTTTTGAACACAGATCACACTAATGCCAGAAGTTTATTGAAGAAAGGCAGTAATATGAGTAAGAAAGCAATGGCAGTAAAATGACAATAGATGTGGCTTTAGAAGGAGAGTTCAGAAGGCCGGACCAGGAGAGCAACGAGGAGCAACTGGGAGACACAGTGAAGAGAAGGCAAACAGTAAGCCACACATTTTCCATCAGATTTTCTGCTCAGGGAAAAGCACTAATTACAGACTAATATTAGATGTATTGTGTTTTTTTTTTTTGTCTGTGGGTTTTGTTCATTTTTTGTTAAATGACCAAAAGAGATTTTTTTTTAATAAATACGTTATTTTATCTGTTAAATGGTCACATTGTATTTTGTTTAGGATGTGTGAATGTAATGTTTTATTGTTGTCTACCTCTTACTCACATCTGGCTTTTTAAGGTTTTTTGCTGATGGTGGAACCTTCCTCTTGCTCATGTTTCCCCTCTTTTGAAGTAATTACGTCACACATGTTTATATATATATATATTGGGAATCAAACCTTGTTCTAACACTCAGATGTGTTATCATGTTCCACACTGGTGCCACACTTGTTAGTTTAAACAAGTTGTTACTTCATTGAGAGCTTTGCAGAATTGTTACTGTGAATTAGTTTCATTTTCCTTTTTCTGCTCTGATGCAAAAATCTGATATGTTTGCTGTAGAAAAACTTCAATGTACTGCACAATGTCCTGACTTCATTTTGAATATAATATTGTTTAAAAATCATTCTTTGAACTTAACAATGCTTATGCAGTAACGACATCAGGGGAACATTGTGAAACATTTTGTCAGTAAACTTTAATCTTAGAGCATAAAAAAATACAAAATTGAGAAATGAAGAATTTATTTTCATGACATTTTTTAAATTCATATTTTATTCAGAAGATAAAATGGCAGCAGACCAAGCTACAAACACAAAAGAATGTTTATAAAAAAATATTTGTAACAAAAAAAAAGAATTTTCCTGGATTATACAGAACATGAATTAAAATTAATTTAATCATTTTTACAGGTCTGATGATCAGTGGGACTGGATTGTTACAAAGCAAGAAATTTGGATAGAGTTTCTCAGTAAAAGTCTGACCAGTAAGTTGGCAGGATGAGGTTGGGAAGAGTTGTATCAGGATCCAGAGTCACATCCACTGAGAGAAACACAGTGATGTCAGTGTTTTACATTTACATTTAGTCATTTAGCAAACGCTTTTATCCAAAGTGACTTACAAATGAGAACATTACAAGTCAGAAGAAACCAACTACACTGTAAAGTCATCAAATCTGATTGGTATTTGATGCTGCGCCCCCCCAAAGATGTATTTGTTAAATAGATGCCTCTTCAGTAGTTTCTTAAAACTGCTTAGTGATATTGCCTTACGGACAGAGTTGGGAAGATCGTTCCACCATTTTGCAGTGGTGAACGCCATGGAGTGAGAATTAGCTCCTCTGTGAGGTGAAATCGCCAGGCGGCAATCACTGGAGCGATGTGAATGAGTCGGAGTGTATTTTGAAAAGATAGAATGAATGTAGGAGGGGGAAGAGCCAGAAATAGTTCTGTAGGCCAGAGTCAGTGACTTGTATGAGTAATGTAGTGACATGAGTTCGCTTGGGCTGGTTAAACACAAGTCGGGCTGCAGAGTTTTGAATTAGTTGAAGAGGTCTGATTGTGGAAGCTGGGATCCCGGCAAGTAGCGCATTACAATAATTAAGCCGGGATAGGACTAGGGCTTGAACCTAATCCTATTTGTTTTAAACATCATGCAGTGTAGGAGCAGATTAATGAAGAGATCTTACTAAAATTAAAATAAATATAGTGACAAATTAATAATAAAACATTATAGCAGGTTATGACAGCACAGTGGCTTAGTGGTTAGCAGGTTTGCCTCTCAGAACTGGGGATTGCCGGTACGAATCTCAATATGGGTAAAGTTTCCATGTTCTCCCCGTGTGCAGGTGGGTTTTTTCCGGGTTTTCCGGTTTCCTCCCACAGTCCAAAGACACAGATCAGGGTAAAGTGAATGCCCCATATAGAGTGTGTTTGTGTATGTGTGTCTTTGTGAGTAAGTGTGTGCACAGAGATAATTTGGTATATCTGCCCAGCGCCCGAAACGTTCTCCCCTGGGGGGCATGGGGAACCCCACTGTGACCCTAGTGGAGGATTAAGCAGAAGATAATGGGTGGGTGGATATAGCAGGTTATTTATATATTGCATTTTTTTTTATTTACATGTTTCGTTTTTTTTTCTTCTGAATTAGCGTTTTAACAAAATTACCATATTTGTTAGATATCACTGTAAAGACTTCCTTAGCATTCGGCCAGATTAAATCAACAAAAAATATAAAAAAATTGAACTGGAACAAAAACTTTTGAGGTGTTAATTTATTTAAGTTTGGACGTCCAAACATACACTACCTGTATTCACTCCCTAATTTCATTCAAGATCAGATATCATAACTGTTCTGAGATCTGAATCAGAGAGTGGGTACTTATGAATAAGTGAATATGTGATGATCTGAGCAGAATATCTCTGAAATGGATTTCAAACCCACCTCAGTAATAATAATAACAATAATTTAAATAATAAAGTTATTATCCATCCATACATTATCTTCCGCTTTATCCTATATTAGGGTCACAGGGGGGTTCCCCATGCCCATCCAGGGGAGAACGTTTCAGGCACTGGGCAGATACACCCAGGACTGGGCGCCAATCTATCGCTAGGCACACACTCACTCACACAGACACACACACATACACACTCTATATGGGGCAACTTGGAGAACTCAATTTACTTGATCCATGTTTTTGGACTGTGGGAGGAAACCGGAGAACCCGGAGGAAACCCACACGAACACGGGGAGAACATGGAAACTCCACCTAGATGGGGATTCGAACCGGGAATTGTGCTAGCGCTGAGAGGCGAACGTGCTAACCACTAAGCCACCGTGCCGCCTAAAGTTATTATGATCATTATATTTAAATCTGAGAGTAAATCAAAAGTTGTTCAGTACCTGCATACTGCTGAACAATTTTTAGTTTTAAATCAACTGAATTAAACAAAATATCGGATTTAATTATTTATGTTTAACATTTGTAACTAAAAATATATTATATAATGTTTACCAAACATGAGGGCTTTTTTTCTACATACATTTAATACTTATAAAATTTTCTCACCAGTGTTTTTGATTTTCTCATTGAGCTCTACATTCTCCTGATGTTCAGACAGAGTTCTCCTCAGATCCTCCAGATTCAGATTGGTGTTCATACTGATCTCATCCCAGTTCCTGGTGGGTGGAGGTGTGCAGATGGATTGTTAAATCTGCAGCAGAGAGGAGGAATCCCTCAGCATGGAGGGTGATGTACTGGATGTTTTGGGAGAGGAAAACTGACCTGTAGGAGTTTGGGATGTTCCTCAGTGTGTAAAAGTTGATCCAGCTCAGTTTTTCTCCTCTGCAGCTCAGTGATTTCCTGCTGCAGATCTTTAATGAATCCTTCAACCTGTTTCTCTACTGCTTTCTGCTTTTATGTCACCTTGTTCAGCTCAGCCAGTAATTTCTTATAATAACACAAAAGATTACTTTAATATCAGATACAGAATATAAACCTACAGAATGGAAAATGTAGAATTCCATGTCAATCGCTTTATTCAGTGCTACTGAGATTTTGATCTCTTGAACCCTCCTCTTACTCTTGTTTTCCCTCTATTAAAGTAATGACATTCCAGTGTTTATTTAGTAAATGTTCTGATATTTTATTGATTGATGGTGTAAATGTTTTAATATTAAATTTCTCTTTGTTACATAATTATTATATAAATCCTATTCCAGTAATTTAGCAGGAACAGTAACTCATGGGGGTAGCGTGGCCGAGCGGTCTAAGCTCGCAGCACTAGGGATTCCCGGTTCAAATCCCCATCTAGGTGGAGTTTCCATGTTCTCCCCGTGTCTGCATGGGTTTCCTCCCACAGTCCAAAAACATGGAACAAGTCAATTGAGTTCTCCAAATTGCCCCATGAAGAGTGTGTTTGTGTGCGTGTCTGTGAGTGTGTGCCCAGCGATATATTGGCGCCCTGTCCTGGGTGTATCTGCCCAGTGCCCGAAACGTTCTCTCCTGGATGGGCATGGGGAACCCCCCCGCGACCCTAATATATAGGATAAAGCGGAAGATAATGAATGAATGAATGAATGAATGAGTAACTCAGGGAGCTCTCACACTTTCTTTTATACTTTACACCTTGAAGTCAATTAAAGACTAACAGGTGATATCATTGCTTCTCATTCATTTACCTATGTGGGCGTGGTGTATGTGTGTGTTCATGTAAGGAGTGCTAGACACTCCTCACCTGTTTTCATTTTCTTTTGATTATTTTTGTTCATTGGTCCTCATTTAGTATGTTAATTGTTATTTTCATTGGTTGCTTTTAGTTTGCACGTGATCAGGGGTTTTGTATTTATTTCTTCCGTTTCCGTTTTGTCAGCGGTCCGGCGTCATTTATCTCTCGCGTGTTCGGTTCTTTACTCATGAGATTGTCGACTCTCAATAAATTTCGCTTAACCTACCTGCACCTCCTAAGCCCGCTGTAGCCCATCCAGCGCCAGAGCCCGCTGTAGCCCGTCCAGCACAGTAGCCCGTCCAGCACAGTAGCCCGTCCAGCGCCGTAGCCCGTCCAGCGCCGTAGCCCGTCCAGCGCCAGAGCCCGCTGTAGCCCGTCCAGTGCCAGAGCCTGCTGTAGCCCTTCGTCCTGTGAAAAGGCCCCGCGTCGTCTTCGTCCCCTGAAAAGGTGCCCACGGTGGTGGTTTCCCATGCCCAGCCATGGGAGAACATTTTGGATGCTGGGCAGATACACCCAGGACAGGGCGCCAATCTATCGCTGGTCACACTCACTCATGTATGGGGCAATTTTAGAGAATTCAATTGACCTTGATCCATGTATGTGCACTGTTGGAGGAAACCGGAGAACCTGGAAGAAACCCACACGGACACAGGGAGAACATGGAAAATGCTGAGAGGCGAATGTGCATCTAATCTGAGCTTCTCTGTTTAATCCTCTACTAGGGGAGGTTTCCCATGTACATCCAGGGGAGAGCGCCAGGACAGGGCACGATATATATATATATATATATATATATATATATATATATATATATATATGTGTGTGTGTGTGTGTGTGTGTGTGTGTGTGTGTGTGTGACCCTTAAAAATACCCATGTAACGGTTAAAGAACTCGATTTCCCAACAACCTTTGCTGTTTTAGCACCCTGTCTTTGTTGGTTTCCTCCACCACTCAGGTAAGCCTACAGCATGATTCCCAGGTTTCCCGCCAATCCAGCGAGGGCGGTCCTACAGGGGGGACGTTGCTGGGAGAGCAAGGAAGAAGAGATATTGGATGGACTCCACAGAGCAGCTTAGAGGTGGCTTAGTGGTTAGCACGTTCTCCTCTCAGCGCTAGGGATTCCCGGTTCGAATCCCCATCTGGGTGGCGTTTTGATGTTCTCCACGTGTCCGGGTGCGTTTCCTCCAGGTTCTCCGGTTTCGTCCCACTGTCCAAAAACATGGATCAAGTAAATTAAGTTCTCCAAATTGCCCCATATAGAGTGCATCTGTGTGAGTGTGTTCCCAGTGATATATTGGTGCCCTGTCCTGGGTGTATCTGCCCAGAGCCCGAAACTTTCTCCCCTGGATGGGCATGGGAACCCCCCCCCCGCGACCCTAATATAGGATAAAGCGGAAGATAATGAATGGATGGATGGACTCCACAGACTTTATGTTTTGCTGTTGATTTTGCATTAGTCCCAAGCGGCCCTGTTTTAGTTTCGTTTTGTGTACGGGACAGTTTCTGCAGCCGTTCATCCACCTCGTCACGTTCTGGTAGCAGATAGAGTTTGTTAAACCCCCAGTTTGTTTGTTAAACCCCCCGTGGCGAGATCCAGACGCAGAGCGCGCCGGTGCGGTGCCTAGACAGCTGCTGAGCCCGGTACGCCAGCATGTGATGCACGCTCTGCGTCCGCAATCGAGCCGGGGCGTGCCGCGCCTGGGTCGCGCTGCGAGGAGGCGTTTCCTGAATTCTTGGATGAGAATGTCGCTAATACTAATGTTCCTGATCTTTCTCTCTCACCCATTTCGTACGCATTTGGGGCGGTGTCCTTGGGTCTGGCGGTTGGAGTGTACATGTTCTGTATGCAGGATGGCGATCCCGAGGTGGAGGTCCACCCAGCGTGTGTGCCCGCCGAGGTCCACCCAGCGTGCGTGCCCGCTGAGGTCCAGCCAGTGTGCGAACCCACCGAGGTCCAGCCAGCGTGTGAATCCGCCAAGGCCCCTACTGCATGCGTTCCCACCGAGGTCCAGCCAGCGGGCGTTCCTGCCAGGGGCCGCACGCCGCCCAGCCCATTTTCCAGGGGCCGCACGCCGCCCAGCCCGTTGTCCAGGGGCCGCATGCCGCCCAGCCCGTTGTCCAGGGGCCGCACGCCGCCCGAGGGCGTCCACCGGACCACGCCAACAGAGGGCGTGGCCCACTTCTGACACGTCGAGGGCGTCCACCGGACCACGCAGCCAGAGGGCGTGGCCCACTTGTTCGGCACGCCTTCCCCGCAGAGGGCGTCCACCTGGGGGCACCTGCCAAGCCCGGCTCAAGGAGGGCGAAGGTTGCTTTGTACCTCTTTTCTGTTTGGTGTTTCTACACCTTTATTAAATCCTGATATTCTGCTACCTGCGTGCCTGGCTTCCTTCTGCACGTTAAAGCGCTTCCTATGCGCAGCCACTTTGATCCGAGGTCATCCCTCTGACCACCTGCACAGGAAGCGTCAGAACAGGCTGTACTTCATTTTATAATACATAGTGTATATCCTTTTTTGTTGTAACCCCCTTCTCTATTTCTATTTCTTTGATACTAGTTCCTTAAATTTCCTAACGGAATCCTCCTGAAGGGATCAATAAAGTCTTATACTATCTTACATTTCACATTTTTATTTGCAAATGAAGGAAGGGCTGAATTTAAACCTCTCACAAGAATATTATAAACCAAATGTACATGGACAGAACTTTTAGATCGAGTAAAGAATCTTATTAGTATAATAAGACTTCACAAAGTGAGTTTGATGTAGAGACTCTTCAGCGTTCTGCACAATGGCCAGAAGTCATTTAAAATTTTTAACATGAAGGGGAGTGTTGATTATGAGCTGGATGTTTTTTTTCTTTAAATCATTCTCTAAACTCAACAATGTTTATGCGGTAACGACTGTCAAAGGCTCAGTCTGAAGTTTGGAACATTTTTTCATAAACTTTAATCGTAAGGAATAAAAAATACAAAATTGAGAAATGAAAATTTAATTAAATCTTATTAATTCATTTTTTATTTAAAAGTTCAAATGGCAGAAGCCCAAGTTACAAACAAAAATCAACCCAGAACCCTGAACTTCTGCATGGCTCCTATCTGTCTCATACAAAACAATTAGAATACAGAGATCACTAATAACTGTGATGAGAATGAATATTAAAGTAAAAGAAATAAAACAATTTAACAATTAAAAATATATACAGTGATTACAATGCAAATTAAAAGATTGTCAGGTTGGTCGGTCGAGGCTCCCGTAGGTAGGGCCCATCCCCTTGAGTCGGGATTGGCTCCTACTGGATCACATGTGGCCTGCTGACGGGATTTGAAGGACGCATGCGTGGTTGTCAGCAGGCCAGCATTTCTGAGCGTATGCTTCGGCGTACAGACGCTCAAGTGCCACGTCGGGTGTTCGGTTTGGTTTAGTTATTTTATATTAATCTGGGAGTGGTAGCTCAGTGATTAGGGTGTTGGGCTATCAATCTGAAGGTTGGCGGTTCAAATCCCAGGTCCACTGAAGTTTCCAGTGTGGGTCCTTAAGCAAGACCCTTAACCCTCATTGCTCCAGGGATGTTGTGATTAACCGTGTGTTCACCTTGTAAGTCGCTTTGGATAAAAGCGTCTGCTAAATGACCAAATGCAAATGCAAATATGTATTGCTCCCGGCACGTCTCGCTGTGCCTTCAGCGGCGTTCCCGCTGATTAGTGGTTTTGTTTATGTGTTCGCTCCCGGCACATCTCGCCGTGTCTACAGCAGCGTTCCCGCTGTGTAGTGTTTTTGTGTGTGTGTTTGCTCCCGGCACGTCTCGCCGTGCCCTCAGCGGCGTTCACGCTGCCTTCTGTTATTAAAGTGCTCTTTGTTTGCTTACCTGGTCGCCTGGCTCGCTTACTACTAGGACCATACCGCACCGCGCTGCGCCGCCTCCGAACGGACAGCGCCGCACGATCGTGACAAAGATGGATTTTAAACTGTAATTTACTGTCATCATAAGTTCAATCATTTCTACATTTTTTTATTAATGAATGATTTTAATGTATTTTCAACGATACAACATCGAGGATGATACAGAGTGGTGTTTAGAATTCTCCTGGATTATACAAAAAATTATACAAAATTCAAATTAATTTATTATTTTTTTACAGGGGCAGCACGGTGACTTTTTGGTTAGCACGTTCGCCTCTCAGCACTAGGGAGTCCTGGTTGGAATCCCAATCTGGGTGGAGTTTCCATGTTCTTCCCGTGTCCGTGTGGTTTCCTACGGGTTCTCCGGTTTCTTCCCACAGTCCTAAAACATGGATCAAGTCAATGGAATTCTCCAAATTGCCCCATATAGAGTGTGTTTGTGTGCATGTCTGTGTAAGTGAGTGTGTGCCCAGCGATAGATTGGCGCCCTGTCCTGGGTGTATCTGCTCAGCGCTCGAGACGTTCTCCCCGGGATGGGCATAGGGACCCCCCACCCCCACCGCGATCCTAATAGAGGATAAAAGCGTAAGATAATGAATGAAAAAAGTTTTTTTTTACAGGACAGATGATCAGTGGAGCTGGATCGTTACCAGTCCAGAATAATATAGGATAGAGTGTTTCAGTGAAAGTCTGACCAGTGAAAGAGTAGATACAAGATCTGTTCTCTACATCAGAAAAGGAGACCAGTCCCTCCTCATAATCCACAAACACTCCTACCTGCTGGGGTTTCTCTCTTAGGGACAGTCGGACAGGCTGTCTATCACAAGCTATATATGTATTCTCATTATTTAGAATCACAGTCCAGAATCCATTCTGAGGTTTTGGTATAATTTTTGCATTTCTGTTAACAGATTCTCTACAAACTCCTAAACCCCATGCAGTTATCTTTCCAACCCGAATCGTATAATAAAATTGACCTGAGGAGATACTCTGCTCTCCCAAAGCTATTGAACTCTCTGTAAATCTTTTTGGAGTATCAGCGAGATCCTGCTTTTTGTTTCCACATTTGAACCTTTTTCTATCATCAGACAGGATGAGGTTGGGATGAGCTGTATTAGGATCCAGAGTCACAGTCACTAAGAGAAACAGTGTTATCTATGTTTTAAACATCATGCAGTGTAGGAGCCAATTAATAAACAGGTCTTATTGAAATTAAAATAAATGTAGTGACAAATAAAAAAAAACATTATGGCAGGTTATGGTGGCACAGTGGCTTAGCTAAATATCTGTGAAAGTCAATTCAAACCCACCTTAATAATAATGAAGTTATTCTGATCATTATATTTAAATCTAAGAGTAAATCAAAAGTTGTTCAGTATGTGAATACTGCTGAACCCTTTTTAGTTTTATATCAAATGAATAAAACATTATATCAGATCATTTAATTGTTAAGGTTTCACATTTATAATTAAAATATATATATATTTATATAACATTTAGGGCGGCACGGTGGCTTAGTGGTTAGTACGTTCGCCTCTCAGCGCTAGGGATTCCTGGTTCGAATCCCCTTCTGGGTGGAGTTTCCATGTTCTCCCCGTGTCTGCGTGGGTTTCCTCCGGGTTCTCCGGTTTCCTCCCACAGTCCAAAAACATGGATCAAGTCAATTGAATTCTCAAAATTGCCCCATATAGAGAGTGTGTGTGTGTGTGTGTGTGTGTGTGTGTGTGTGTGTGTGTGTGTGTATGTGTGTGAGTGAATGTGTGCCCAGCGATGGATTGGCGCCCTGTCCTGGGTCTATCTACCCAGCGCCCGAGACGTTCTCCCCTGGATGGGCATGGGGAACCCCACCGTGACCCTAATAGAGGATAAAGCGGGAGATAATGAATGAATGAATGAATGATATATAACATTTAACAAACATGAAGGCATTTTATTACATACATTTATCCTTTCATTCATTCATTATCTTCCTTTATATCCTATATTAGGGTCGCGGGGGGCTTCCCCATGCCCACCCAGGGGAGAATGTTTCGGGCGCTGGGCAGATACACCCAGGACAGGGCGCCAATACAAACACACTCTACATGGGGCAATTTGGAAAACTCAATTGACTTGGACCATGTTTTTGGACTGTGGGAGGAAACCGGAGAACCCGGAGGAAATCAACGCGGACACGGAACATGGAAACTCAACGCAGATGGGGATTCGAACTGGGAATCCCTAGTGCTAAGAGGCGGACGTGCTAACCACTAAGCCACCGTGCCGCCCTACATACATTTAATAATTACAAAATTTTCTCACCAGTGTGTTTGATTTTTCATCAAGTTTCACACTCTCCTGAAGTTCAGACAGAGTTCTCCTCAGATCCTCTACAATCAGATTAAGGTTCATACTGATCTCACCCCAGTTCCTGGTAGCTGGAGGTGTGCAGATGGATGGATAAACCTGCAGCAGAGAGGAGAAATCCCTCAGTGTAACAGGTGCCTAGGGCACCTGTCACCTGTTCTGTGTTTCGTTCCTTTCGGTTGAGTTAATTAACGTTCATGTGTCATTAGTTTAGTAGGTTTGTCTTGTGCACGTGGTCGGGTGTCTTTTTGTATTTATTTCCGTTGTTTCTCGTCCTCGGTGCTGGTCGTTGTTATATGTCACTAGTCTGTTCGTACCTCATGTTTTTGGTGCTATTGCACCTTTAAATAAACTCGTTCTTCTGCTACCTGTGTGCCTGGCTCCCTTCAGCGCGTTAAAACGCGGCGGCTCTGTGCTTCCTATGCGCAGCCGCTTTATTCCGAGGTAGACTACCGTGACAGAATGACCAGCCAGGCAATTTGGGGAGTCCAGAGCCCAGGTAAGCGATTTTCTACATTTTTCTTTGCGGGGGCCGTGTAACCTTGTACTCGCGGCGCGTTCCGCCGTGTCCGCGAGTTAACTCCTTATTGTCATTGGTTTGTCTTGTGCACGTGGTCGGGTGTCTATTTATTTCCGTTGTTTCTCGTCCTCGGTGCTGGTCGTTGTTATATGTCACTAGTCTGTTCGTACCTCATGTTTTTGGTGTTACTGCACCTTTAAATAAACTCGTTCTTCTTCTACCTGCGTGCCTGGCTCCCTTCAGCGCGTTAAAACGCGGTGGATCTGCGCTTCCTATGCGCAGCCGCTTTATTCCGAGGTAGACTACCGTGGCATTCAGCATGGAGGGTGATGTTCTGTACTGGATGTTTTGGGAGAGGAACACTGACCTGAAGGAGTTTCAGATGTTCCTCAGTGTGTAAAAGTTGATCCAGCTCAGTTTTTCTCCTCTGCAGCTCAGTGATTTCCTGCTGCAGATCTTTAAGGTGTCCTTCAGCCTGTTTCTCTGCTACTTTCTGCTTTTCTATCACCTCATTCAGCTTAGCCAGTAATTTCTTATAATAACACAGAAGGTTATTTTAATATCAGATACAGAATATAAATCTCCAGAATGGAACATCTAGAATTCACTATCACTTACTTTATTCAGTTCTACTGAGACTTTGATCTCTTGGACCCTCTTCTGTCGATTCTGAATCATCTGCTCCACCTTTGTTTGTGACGCCATCAGATTATTCTGTGGTTAAAATAAAGTTTAATTATTTGCTTTTATTTACTTAAAAAAAAGTCTATGATAAAAAAAGTTTTCTGCTGTCATCAATAAATTTTATTGTTTTTCAGATCAAAAATTTTTATTCTGAATCTCTCACCTTCTTCTCTTTACTCTCCTCCTCTATAGAAACTAATCTGTGTTTTTTGTGATCTGCGTCAGTACAGAACTGACACACACTGATCTGATCATCTCTACAGAACAGTTCCAGAGGTCTCTCGTGTTTCAAACAGATGTAATTCTCCAGGTTCCTCACAGGGTTTATCAGTTTGTGTTTCTTTAAATTTGGAACATCAATATGAGGCTTTAGATGAGACTCACAGTAACTCACGACACAGTTCAGACAGGATTTCTGAGCTTTCTGCTTTTTTTCAGTGCAGGCATCACAATAAACCTCAGAATCTTCAGTAGATTTTTTCACAGCTCCGTTTTCCTTAAGGCTCCCCTTAGGTTTTTTTGCTTGTGCTGTTGCTGCTGCTGCTGCTGCTGATGATGATGATGATGGATCCTTTCTCTTACTCATGATGTCCCTCTATTAAAGTAATGACATTATATTGTTTATTTAGTAAATGTTCTGATATTTTATTGATTGATGGTGTAAATGATTTGAAATTAATTTTATCTTTGTTACATAATTATTCAGATAAATCCTATTCCAGTGAGTGATGACTCAGCAGTAACTGTAACTCAAGAAGCTCTCACACTTTCTTGTATAATGTATACCTTTTAAAGTCAATTGAAGAGAATCATCTTCTTTTTTTCTAATTTTCTCTTTTGACTTGTATTGTTTTAATTACTTTCTAACCTTTTAATTAATTTTGTTCAACAATAGTAACACATGACATGTTTATATCATTTGAACACAGTAATTTTGTGTTTATAGAGAGGTGTACTCACTCAGAAAGTATAGTTTTATATGATATCTTTACTTTCTCTTTATCCTCTTGCAGTATTTGTCGTCCTTGTTCCCACTTCAGACTCTTGTCTGAAAATAAGATTTCTGTCTGAACTGTTTCATTTTAGACAAGTGATATCATCGCGTCTCATTAATTTACCTGTGTGGGTGTGGTGTGTGTCTCTCTGTGTGTGTGTGTGTGTGTGTGTGTGTGTGTGTGTGTGTGTGTGTGTGTGTGTGTGTGTGTGAAATCAAACCTTGTTCTCACACTCAGATGTGAGGGCTTCATGTAATTGTTTAAACCACAAGCAGCTCACAACAATTTTTAATTTAGACCTGAAAATCATATACATGCACAAATTCATTAAGCTCTCTCGAAACTTTCTTTAACATGTTTTGGACTGTGGTTCTTTTTTAAAAATTGCATTGCCGCTGCTCTTAAAACTAAAGCAACTTAAGAAAACACTAAAACTGCAATATGTGTCTGAAACACTGAAGACATATAGGAAGCCAAATGAAACAGATATCAGCGTTACAGTAATTCATGCTCCAATATCTCCTGAGAAAAATACAGTATGGAACATTATGTTATGATGGAGCTTATATCTACTTCTACTTTTGTTAGAACATGTCAGTGCATGAGTAGCTCTATTTTGATGGAAAATTGTGAGACATGCAATCAGACATCAGACAAGATAAATATTATATATGTATATATAATAATGTATACTAATTTATTTACAGTTAGGCATAATAAATGATTACATTTATTTAAAAATGTTCATTATTTAATATATATACTTTTTCAAGATTACATAAAGCTTTCTCCATCTTTTGTGTCAGAATTTTTAAATTTTTCTGGACTACAGTGTTAAGTGATTACTACATGAATTCTATCATTATTATGGTTTAACTGTTTGATGTCCTGACTTCCTTCCATTCATAAATTTAAAGGAAATAACCCCAGAAATATATAATTGCCTTTCAGATATAGCTCCTCTTGATTAAATTACATTAAATTTTTAATTTAATTGGTTTATATTTTTTAATTCGTTGTTGCAGACTACACACAGATTTCATTTAAGATTGAACTATCTGCACTTCATCAGAGAATGAGTGTATTGTTGATAAAACCTTCTGAGCTTCAAATTTGACATATGTCTTTCTTGATCAACCCTTAACTAAAAACCTAGCACAAAAAAAAGTCATTGCTAAGGGTGCCCCGCCCCATACAAGTTAGGCTCGTGGTGGTCATAGTCCAGTGGAAACATGGTGGGTGTCCCTTATTTTCATTTCTGAACGTGACAAGATGTAAAACTCAGTGTTAAGGTGTGTAAGTAGGAACCAGGTTTTGAACACAGATCACACTAATGCCAGAAGTTTATTGAAGAAAGGCAGTAATATGAGTAAGAAAGCAATGGCAGTAAAATGACAATAGATGTGGCGAGTTCAGAAGGCCGGACCAGGAGAGGAGCTGGGAGACACAGTGGAGAGAAGGCAAACAGTAAACAGCACATTTTCCATTAATTTTTTTGTTAAATTACCAAAAGAGATTTGTTTTAATAAATACGTTATTTTGTCTAAATGGTTACATTTTATTTTGTTTAGGATGTGTAAATGTAATGTTGTAATATTTTCTACCTCTTACTCAAATCTGCCTTTCAGGTGTCTTGCTGATGATGGATCCTTCCTCATCATGCCTCTCTTCTAAAATAATTACATCACACGTGGTTTATATGGTGGACATTCTGATATTTTGCTGAATGCGTATGCATGTATGTGCATATATATATATATATATATATATATATATATATATATATATATATATATATATATATATATATATATATATACACACACACACATTATACACCGAAAATGACACCGAAAAGTATGCCACCTTAATTTCGTTATACCTGGTATAATGACAATAAAGATATTCTGATTCTGATATACATTAGTTTATATAAGTTGTTACTTCATTGAGAGCTTTGCAGAATTGTTACAATCTGTGAATTAATTTCATTTTCCTATTTCTGCTCTGATGCAAAAATCCCTAAGTTTTTGTTTAAAGCTTTTTAACATGATTCATCTTTAAAGAAGTGGATGGAACAAGGCCATTCAGACAGTAACACTCTGAACCTACTTACTGAATGACTCAAAACAGAAAAAGAAATTGAAAGAAAAACTCCTTTATGGTTCATATGACTCATTCATAATAACAGCGCCCAAAACGTTCTCCCCTGGGGGCATGGGGAACCCCCCGCGACCCTAGTGGAGGATTAAGTAGAAGATAATGGATGGATGGATATAGCAGGTTATTTTTAATTATCCTCAAATCTCTCTTTAGTTTTTTTTGCTTGTGCTGCTGCTGCTGCTGCTGTTGATGATGATGATGATGATGATGATGATGGTGGATCCTTCCTCTTACTCATGTTTTCCCTCCATTAAATAATTTTTAGTAAGTGTTTATTTAGTGTTCTGATATTTTATTGATTTATCTTTGTTACATAATTATTCAGATAAATCCTATTCCAGTGAGTGATGATTCAGCAGTAACAGTAACTTTGGAGGCTCTCACAATTTATTTTATACTTTGTACCTTAAAGTCAATTGAAGAAAAACATCTTGTTTTTTCTAATTTGCTATTTTGACTTGTATTATTTTAATTAATTTCTAACTTTTAAAATAATTTTTGTTCAATAACAGTAATGCATGAAATAATATGTTTATATCATTAGAACACAGTAATTTTCTGATTATAGAGAGGGGTTTTATATGATGTCTTTACTTTCTCTTTATCCTCCTGCAGGATTTATTGTCCTTGTTCTCGCTTCATGAGATTTCTGTCTGATCAATTTCATTTAAGGCATGCGAGTTAATCGCTTCTCATTCATTTACCTGTGTGTGTGTGTGTGTGTGTGTGTGTGTGTGTGTGTGTGTCAATCCAAACCTTGTTCTCACACTCAGATGTAAGGGCTTCATGTAAATGTGTAAACTACAAGCTGCTCACAACGATTTTTATACATCACTTTTATCATCTTCCACTGGTGCCACAATTGTAGTTTAATCCAGTTGTTTCTGCATTAAGAGCATTATAGAATTGTTTTAGTTCAATCTGTGAATAAGTTTCAGTTTATTTTCCTGCTGTGATGTGTGATGAGGTGCCACCCATCCTGCAAAATCTGGTAAATAAATGTTGCTTGTTTTGTATTTCCAATAAACATTTCTGTCACACATCAACACTGAATCAACACTAAATGTAACAACAATGATCAAAAGCCACAATCCTCTCCTGATACAGTTTAATACATTATTATATATATATATATATATATGTTATATATATATATATATGTTTATATACAGTGGGTTGCAAAAGTATTCATACCCCTTATAACTTTTCCATATTTTTTCACATTACAACCACAAACATCCCAAATATATTTCACTGGAATTTAATGTGAAAGACCAACACAAAGTAAAGGTATACAATTGTGAAGTGGAAGGAAAATTATACATGAATCAACATTTTTTTACAAATAAAAAACTTTTCAAAAGTGCAACGTGCAAAAGTATTCAGCCCCCTTTTCCCTGAGTGCAACCAATTGCATTCAGAGAAGTTGCCTGATAGTGCTAATGACTCAAAAGGGTCCACCTGTGTGTAATCTAACACTCTCAGTACAAATACAGCTGCTCCGTGACGGCCTCAGATGTTGGTTAAGAGAGGATATTGGGGAGCATGGAAACAGCATCATGAAGTCCAAAGAACACACCAGACAGGTTAGGAATATGGTTTTGGAGAAGTTTAAAGCAGGCTTAGGTTATAAAAAGATTTCCAAAGCTTTGAACATCTCACGGAGCACTGTTCAATCCATCATCCGGAAATGGAAAGAGTATGGCACCACAGTAAACCTGCCAAGACAAGGCCGTCCACCTAAACTTACAGGCCGAACAAGGAGATCACTGATCAGAGAGGCAGCCAAGAGGCCCATGGTGACTCTGGATGAAATGCAGAGAGCCACAGCTCAGGTGGGGGAAACTGTCCACAGGACAACAATTAGTCGTGCACTACACAAATGTGGTCTTTATGGAAGAGTGGCAAGGAGAAAGCCATTGTTAAAAAAAAACCATAAGAAGTCCCGTTTTGTGACTTGTGACTTGTGACTTGAGAAGGATTAATAACAGAACTTGTGATTAAACTCATTTAAGGTTCAGATGACATTTTCATAACAGATGACATTTACATTTTTATTTGAAAAAGAAAGAAGGACTACATTTAAACCTCTGGCAAGAATATTATAAACCAAACGTACATGGACAGAACTTTTAGATTGAGTAAAGGATCACATTAAAATAATACTTTATAAAAAATGTACTGCGTCAGTTTGGGGAAGGTTCTTTTCTGTTTCGCATGATGGTACCATACAGAAAAGGTCTGATATGTTTAATGTAGAGAACCTTACGATCTGCACAAGGTCCTGACTTAAATTTCAATATTTAACATGAACTGAAAAGTTGATTATGAGCTGGATGTGTTTTTAAAAATCATTCTCTAAACTCAACAATCTTTATGCAGTGATGACTGTCAGAGGCCTCATTAATTTTAATGCATAAAAAAGATCAAATGGATAAATGAGGAATTTATTTCGTATTACATTTTTTTAATTCATATTCATATTCAATTTATTAAGAAGTTAAAATAGCTGCAGCCTAAGCTACAAACAAAAAAAATGAATCAACCCGGAACTCAGGATGAGCTTCTGCATGGCTCCTATCTATCTCACACAGAAACAACAATGAGAATACAGTGATTACTGATAACTGTTGTAACAGGTACCTAGGGCACCTGTCACCTGTTCTGTGTTTCCTTTTGTTCTAGTGAGTTAATTAACATTCATTTGTCATCAGTTAGTTAATTAACTCCGTCTTGTCATTGGTTTGTTTTGTGCACATGGTCGGTGTCATTTTGTATTTATTTTCGTTGTTTCTCGTCCTCGGTGCTGGTCGTTTGTTGTATGTCACTAGTCGGTTCGTACCTCATGTTTTTTGGTATCACTACACCTTTAATAAACTCGTTCTTCTGCTACCTGCGTGCCTAGCTCCCTTCCGCGCGTTAAAACGCGGCGGCTCTGCGCTTCCTATGCGCAGACGCTTTATTCCGAGGTAGACTACCGTGACAGAACGACCAGCCAGGCAATTTGGGGAGTCAAGAGCCCAGGTAAGCTAGTTTCAAAATTTCTCTTTGCAGGGGCCGTGTAACCTCGTACTCGCGGCGCGTTCCGCCGTGTCCGCAAGTGCGCCACTATGCGCAGCCCGCCGTCCCGGAGCCATAAGGATGGCTCGAACAGAGAGTTAACGGAGTATTACGACTCCAATGATGAGTGGATGTGGAGGTATGGGTACGAGGCGCTCTGCGCTGAGGAAGGTCTGGATCTGGTTCAGATTTCCGATGATGAGGCGGGCGAGTCGTACCTGTATGGGCATATTCTGCCCATACGAACCCTCCTCAACTCTGAGGAGTTATGGATGGACGCTCCGGTCCAGCTTGTTAAACCCCCCGTGGTGAGATCCAGGCGCAGAGCGCGGCGGCGTGGTGCCAATACGCAGCGTGCGCGCTGCGCAGCTGCTGAGCGTGGTACGTGCGCTGTGGGGCAGTCACGTGACGCGTCCGCGCCGGACCGCGCTGTGTCTGGATCGCGCTGTGAGGGGGCGGTACCGGAGCCGGCACTCGGGGGGGGGTAAATGTGGATACATGTGGCGTGAGTGTGGTGTGTCCCCCTGTCTCGTCTGTCTCGTGTGTCCAGTCCGTCTTCCCTGTGTGCTGTGTTCCCTTCACTGTGTGCAGGATGGCGATCCCGAGGTGGAGGTTCACCCAGCGTGCATGCCCGCCAAGGTCCTGCCAGCATGCATACCCGCCAAGGTCCTGCCAGCAGGCGTGCCCGCCGAGGTCCTGCCAGCGTGCGTGACCGCCGAGGTCCTGCCAGCGTGCGTGCCCGCCAAGGTCCTGCCAGCATGCGTGCCCGCCAAGGCCCTGCCAGCATGCGAACCTGCCGAGGTCCTGCCAGCATCCGTGCCCGCCAAGGTCCTGCCAGCATGCGGCAAGGTCCTGCCAGCATATGCCAAGGTCCTGCCTCGGCAAGGTCCTGCCAGCGTGCAAACCCGCCAAGGTCCAGCCAGCATATGAATCTGCAGAGGCCCCTCATGCATGCGTTCCTGCCAAGGTCCAGCCAGCGGGCAGTCCTGCCACGGACCCACAAGCATGCACACCGGTGGGGGTCCATGCGCCGCACGCCGCCCAGCCCGAGGTCCAGGGGCCACACGCCGCCCGGCCCGAGGTCCGGGGGCCACACGCCGCCCAGCCCGAGGTCCAGGGGCCGCACGCTGCCCAGCCCGAAGTCCAGGGGTTACACGCCACACGCCCTGCAGCCAGGGGGCGTCCGCCCCCCCCCCGCGCCGCCAGGGGGCGTCCGCCCTACCGCGGCGCCAGGGGGCGTCCGTCCCGCCGCGGCGCCAGGGGGCGTCCGTCCTGCCGCACCGCCAGGGGGCATCCGCCTCGCCACGCAGCCAGAGGGCGTGGCCAACTCCTCGCTCGACGTGGGCGTCCACCGGACCATGCAGCCAGAGGGCGTGGCCCACTCCTCGTCTGACGTGGGCGTCCGCCGGACCACGCAGCCAGAGGGCGCCTACCGGACCACGCAGCCAGGGGGTGCCCGTCTCGCCACGCAGCCAGAGGGCGTGGCCCACTCCTGATCCGCCGAGGGCGCCCATCTGACCTCGCAGCCAGAGGGCGTTCGGCACGCCTCCCCCGCAGAGGGCGTCCACCTGAGAGCGCCTTCCAAGCCCTGCTCAAAGAGGGTGGAGGACCCCTCCCGGGACTGTTTATTTTTTTTTCCTTGGTCGCGTCCCCCCGTTGCGCGACCGCAGGGGCGGGGGTAATGTAACAGGTGATGTCACCTGTTCTGTGTTTCCTTTTGTCCTAGTGAGTTAATTAACGTTCATTTGTCATCGGTTAGTTAATTAACTCCGTCTTGTCATTGGTTTGATTTGTGCACATGGTCTGGTGTCGTTTTGTATTTATTTTCGTTGTTTCTCGTCCTCGGTGCTGGTCGTTTGTTGTATGTCACTAGTCGGTTCGTACCTCATGTTTTTTGGTGTCACTACACCTTTAATAAACTCGTTCTTCTGCTACCTGCGTGCCTGGCTCCCTTCCGCGCATTAAAACGCGGCGCCTCTGCGCTTCCTATGCGCAGCCGCTTTATTCCGAGGTAGACTACCGTGACAACTGTGATGAGAATTAATATTAAATTAAAAGAAATAAAACAATCGAACAATTAGAAACATACAGTGTTTACAATGCAAATTCAAATATTGGTTTTAAACTGCAATTTACCGTTCTCAGTGTTCAGTTTACAGTGTTCAAATCCAATTTATAATTACAAATCTTTCTCACCAGTTTCTTTTAATTTCTTTTACATCATTACACTGAGTTTCTCATTGACATGCACCTGAAGTTCAGACTGAGTTCTCCTCAGGTCCTCCACATTCAGATCAGTGTTCATACTGATCTCACTCCAGTTCCTGGTGGGTAAAAAACTGCAGTTTATTCTTTTCTTTTCTTTGCAGGAGAAATTCTTTTCTGTAGTAGTATAAGCTTTATTGTCACACATAAATTGTATCAAGTACAATCTACAGCGGAATAAGCCATCAACCCATCCATACATACAATATAATAACATGACAAGTGAGGGATATGAGTAGGAGGGAAGGGAGGCCGGAGAGTCTGTATTCTCAGCTTGCAGAATGTTATAGCGATAACACTGCAGTTGTCCTGAAGACAAACCCATCTGGGTAATGTTCCAGAAAACAGTGTAGGTAGCCAAGAATCCATACCTATGGTTCCTCGGGGAGGGGGAGGGGGTTCACTAACAACCACTGGCCCCTGAAAAAAAGCAAATTTTTCTATTTGTTTAGAGGAAGGCTCGCAGCAATATACAGCTGCAAACGTTCCGCCAGGACAGGCTTGTTCCCTCAAACCCTGATTTATAAGATGATCCTCAGTGTGTAAAAGCTGCTCCAGTTGAGTTTTTCTCCTCAGTAGCTCAGTGATTGATTTCCTTCTGCAGATCTTTAAGGTATCCTTCAGCCTGTCTCTCTGCTGCATTCACCTTCTACTTAATCACCTCCCTCAGCTAAGCCAGTAATTTCTCATAGTAACACAGATGACGGGCTTAATATCAAACACAAAATATAAACCTTCGGACTGGAACATCTAGAATTCAATATCACTCACTTTCCATAGTTTTGCAGAGTCTTTGAGCTTTTGGATCTTCCCCAGGTGATTCTGAATCATCTGCTGCACCTCTGCCATCAAATAATTCATTTTGTGTATAAAAAAAGGTTTAGTTACCTTATTAGGGTCACGGTGGGGTTGCCCATGCCCATCTAGGGGAGAACGTTTTGTGCCCTGTGCAGATACACCCAGGAGAGAGTACAGTCTAGCACTGTCAAACACAGCAAACCTCATCATCTTCTGTCTAGTCTATAACAGATTCTCAGAGTAGAATTACCAGTCAGCTCTCAGCAGGCTTTAGACAGCCTTCCCATTGACCCATAATAATCAAAATTGAATTGTCTGTATATCTGCTGAGTCTTTTTGAAATCTTCAGCCACAGGGGACGCTATTTCAGAAATTATTCTAGTCAGGGCTGGACTGTTAATCTGGCATTCCGGGTATTTTCCCAGTGGGAAATACATATCTATGAGTCATATACTCCCAACACTACCTCAGGGCCTACACACTGACATTAAATAATTTTAATAATGAAAATGAAACTATAGGAGGCACGGTGGCTTAGTGGTCAGCACGTTTGCCTCTCAGCGATAGAGATTCCTGGTTCGAATCCCAGTCTGGGTGGAGTTTCCATGTTCTTCCTGTGTCCATGTGGGTTTTCTCTGGGTTCTCTGGTTCCCTCCCAAATTAATTGAATTCTCCATATTGTCCCATATAGAGTGTGGAGTGTGTGCCCAGCGATAGTTTGGCACCCTGTCCTGGGTGTATCTGCCCTGCACCCGAAACGTTTTCCCTGGATGGGCATGGGGAACCCCCCGCCCCATACCCAGTTTAGCGCCATACCCAGTTTAATGCAAAATCACCTGCTATGCTTGTGGTTTTACACCAATGTATTCAACTGCATGGTCCTAACTAGATTTTTCAAGCCACCAAATAATTATAACAGGATACATGACAAATACTTACACCTCAAACCATGCACAAACAACCATTCAGCAATAAAGCATGTAAACAAGGTAAATCTCTATAATATGTTTCAGCTCCACCATTCCACAAGCGCTATTTTCCAACCAAACCAAACGCAAAGGGCCATTGTTTACAAACAAGACAATGGTCGAATTAGTGACCCTATGAAACAAATCTTCTAAAACATGTACCAGATGTATCAAAGAACAGTCTGTACGTCAAAGACAAACAACAGCTGCAGTATCATAGTACAAGGTTATTTTCCTAAAGGTATTTGTATGTTTTTTATTAACCATAGACAAAAATGTAGCGTAAGAAATGACGAGGAGTCAAAAGACGAGGACAACTGCACAAACAGAATAAGCCTACACCTAATTAAAAGTATTTAAATCGATACCTGGGAAATTGTAATCGATTACAATCTGTATCTGTCCATATTTTAGCAATAATTTTCAAACGATTTTTGAACATAACACTTACTAAATGGGTTTTGCCTGGTAAATTAGTGTTGATGCTCGTTCATTCAGTCTTGTGCTATATAAGATGTTGTCACTTCCAAGTATTCCAAGATCTCTTTTTTTTGGAGCAGAGATTGATGAATAAGCAATCAGCGGCAGCCCCTGCTTTTTCAAATGATTTTGTAAAGCCAGATAGCCAGTTACTCGAATCTCTCTTGAGGCTCCTGGTGTGCAAGAGTGTGGCCATGATTTGGTGGCCATTTTCTCCTTCAGAGTTTGGATCAGACAGTAGAGAGAAGGCTTTAAACGCATGGTTGCAATATGAGTCCAAATGAAAGCGTCAGCAGCTGGAGCTGCAGAAAGAACTTACTATTCAGTGTATGGGGTTTGAGGTTGAGCAGGAGATTCTCATTCAAGAACTGGAGCTTGGGGTGAAGATGTCTACTTTAAATCAAGTTGTGCAGAAGGTTTCTTTTCAGACAGCTGTAGAGCTGCCTCCTTCTGAAGCACAAGAGCCCTCAAGGCAAACTCCATGTACTGTTGTGTCTCCTGTCATCCACCCTTCATCTCTTAATGTGAGTAAGCTTATTGCTTTAGTTTCTCCATTTAGAGAAACTGAGGTAGACACATATTTCTGTGTGTTTGAGCGTATTGCTTAAGCTTTAAGTTGGCCAAAACATTGGTGAAAACTCCTTGTACAATGCAAATTAACTAGGAAAGCTCAGAATGTTTTATCCTCCTTGTCATTTTGGACTATGAAGTTAAAACTGCAGTGTTACAAGCTTATTAGCTTGTATCAGAAGCATATAGACAGTGGTTTCATAATTGTAGAAAGGCTTCTTCACAGACTTTTGTGGAGTTCTCAAGGGAAAATCTTCAGCTTTTTGATAAATGGTGTGCTGCCAGTAAGATGGAAAGCTATGATAATTTGATTCGTTTATCACCTCTTATTGCACATTTAACTGAGAAACAACTGATATAAACTAGTTGAATTATTCAACAATTGAGAAAGAAGCATTAGCTTTGTTATGGGCACTTTAACATTTTTTTAACAACAACATTTTTTTTAAAGTTTGTTGGTTCATGTACGGCACCTGTAAAGGTCTACACTAACCATATTCCTTTAGTTTTCCTATTACACATGTGCAACTCAAACCAGCCTTTAATGCGTTTGGCTTTATGTATACAAGAGTTTAAATTGGACATTGTCAGAGAACATTGTTGTCAACGCCCTATCTCATAAGTAAGTTCTATCTTTAGTGGGGGTTTTGTGTGAAAACTTGGCACTGCTGTGGTGCTGGATCTGTTCTGTCTTTTCAAGCCTCTGGTTCCCATGCTGCTACCAATGTTGCTCTTTATTTTGTTATTTGTCTTTGTCATGGCGGCACGGTGGCTTAGTGGTTAGCACGTTCGCCTCTCAGCGCTAGGGATTCCCGGTTCGAATCCCCATCTGGGTGGAGTTTCCATGTTCTCCCCATGTCTGCGTGGGTTTCCTCCGGGTTCTCCGGTTTCCTCCCACTGTCCAAAAACATGGATCAAGTCAATTGAATTCTCAAAATTGCCCCATATAGAGTGTGTCTGTGTGAGTGAGTGTGTGCCCAACGATGGATTGGCGCCCTGTCCTAGGTCTATCTGCCCAGCGCCCGAGATGTTCTGCCCTGGATGGGCATGGGGAACCCCACCGCGACCCTAATAGAGGATAAAGCGGGATAATGAATGAATGAATGTCTTTGTCCTTCCTGGTTAAATGTTTATGCTTAAACAAGGCAGTTAACATCTTTTACGTACAAACTTATGCCAACCTAAGGAGTCTAACAGGTAAGGCTGAGGTGCCTTACACATTTCTAACATGTAGAAATGTATAATGTGGATACAATAGGTTAGCATTCGGGTGCCACAAATGTATTTATATTTGTTAGTCAAAGCAAGATTTAGTTTTTCTTGTTTTTTTTTTTTTTTTTTTTTTTTTTTTGCTTAGATAAAGTATACTTAGATTAATGTGTTTGTTTTATTACTTTCTTTTCTTTGGCACCGCTCCTTTTCTTTTCTGTTGGCTCCTTTCAAGCTTTGTTGCTTGAGTAATGAATATAAATAAATTCACTTTTTAAGAAACTTTTATGGGTTATATTTAGGGGACAGGTAACGTTTGGCAAATGCCTTGTGATGCTGAGGGCTCAGGAAGTCCTTACCATATATGGAGGGTTCATCCACACACACACACACACACACACACACACACACACACACACAAACACACACACAGAAGGAGGACAGCCCACCTATGGATTATATACAGAGACACGGCCATTGAGAATTCAGAGCTATCGCTTATCAATCGTTTGCCATTGATGATTTTTTCATTAATTATATTTGGGGACAAACCGAGGATTCCTGTCCGTTTTTACGAATGTTAACATTTACTTTGCACTTTTGCCAGGGAAACTGTTTCATCTTGTGGATTAAAAGATTAATAGTTCTTATCGAACTAGTCTGGAACACGAATCGAGTTTCTTTATTATGTTTCTTCTGAGGTTCGATCATCGGATATTCTCCTTTAAATTATTTTACTTAGTGACGCTTTTATTAACTAGGGCCTGTCCTATTGCACTACACTACCATCTAGTGGTTATATCTATACTGTATTCCACAGCTCCAATGCTAAATTATCTGGTACGAATCCTTCAGACCAGGGGTGCACCACACTCTTCTGGCCCGAGATCTACTTTTCCATTGGACAGGTCATCGAGATCTACCAGGGTTAATCTTTTTTTCGGCTTTTATATTGAAACCTGTTTACACACATCATGTTAGTATTGTCGAATCAGCATAGAAAAGATGGTTTCAGATTACCATTTTTACATAAATTGCTCTTTTATTAAACACATTCCAGCAATATATAGATAGTGTGGGTTCTATGTGGGTTCTATCTTTAGTGGGGGTTTTGTGTGAAAACTTGGCACTGCTGTGGTGCTGGATCTGTTCTGTCTTTTCAAGCCTCTGGTTCCCATGCTGCTACCAATGTTGCTCTTTTTTTTTGTTATTTGTCTTTGTCATGGCGGCACGGTGGTTTAGTGGTTAGCACGTTCGCCTCTCAATGCTAGGGATTCCCGGTTTGAATCCCACTCTGGGTGGAGTTTCCTTGTTCTACACGTGTCTGCGTGGGTTTCCTCCGGGTTCTCCTCCCACAGTCCAAAAACATGGATCGAGGTCAATTAAATTCTCCAAATTGCCCCATATAGAGTGTGTGTGTGTGTGTGTGCCCAGTGATAGATTGTTGTTCTGTCCTGGTTGTATCTGGCCAGTGCCCGAAATGTTCTCCCCTGGATGGGCATGGGGAACCCCACTGCGACACTAGTATAGGATAAGGATAAAGCAGAAGATAAGGGATGGATAGACATTCCAGACAATAACATGGAGAAAACTTGATTTTAGTACACCCAAACAACCAAACACTCAGTATACTGCACAAATGTAAAACAATCACTGTAACCTGTATTTCCCCAAATAGAACATGAACATTAATAAAAGCAAATGCATTTTGAGTTTGACATTGTAAAGAAATATTCATCCTCCCACTCTAAATGAAAGTGGAACATTTTAGTTCTTTTTGAAGTCCTTCACTCATCTTGTCAGTGAAATACAGAAACTATGTATTGTAGGGTGACCATATTTTCCTTTGGGAAAACCAGGAAACCTTGGGGGGGGGGGATAAATGTTTTTCAGTAAAATTATTCTGTAGTATAGTATTATATATAGTAATTTTATTCATAATGTTTAAGTTAACATTCAACCTGTAATGAATGAATAGCACAATGAAAGAAATAATGTATCATCTAAACATCCCTCACTTAACAACAAAAGTCAACTCCAAATAACACATGATACCCAGTTGCCCTCAGTAATGAACCAAATATTGTCTGTTCTGTAGCCTATTGGGGAAAAAAATAACAAATGAACTAATTAACAATCAGCTATTGAAAAAAAAATTTACAAATTAGCCAATTACCAAAAAAATACCTCTTGTGTGAAATGTCAATTTGACCACGAGACATACAGTATGTGCCTGCTTTGCACACAGTGCACAAGGCATCCCATTTGGGGGAAACTACACTTGAGCTTCGGCATGTTTCTTGTGGACTGACACGCAGCACTGTGCGCAGTGCCCTAGTGCCTGTAAATTTAATGGCCCAATGAAGGTCATTTAAAAACCAGGACATTTCCTCACTTTTGAAAAAAAAACCTGCGACCCCCGGGACAGGACGTGAAATACGGGCATTTGGTCACCTAATCTGATGTAGATGATTATCGAGGCAGTGCTTCGGATTCATTTTGAGTAAATTTTTACCTGCCTTAAAATCGATGGAATGGTCGCTTCTATCAGAACAGGGGTGTTTTTAGGGTTTTGAAATATCAGGGACTTTAGCCCAGATCCCTTATTCCCCCACTGTCATGTTTAAAAAGTACCATTTCATGAGTGTAGTTATCCATATTTCAAACTAATGTTACATTCATTTTGTTTGATCAATTATTAGTTATATTGGATAAAATTAAATAACATATGAAATATGTCTGTCAGCAGTGGATAGCACATTCAGTTCTAATAAGTGATGGTTTTGGCCAGGGGCGTCGTTAGACTAGGCTTTCGGGGCTATAGCCCCGGATCAAATGAGAGCAGCTTTGTCTGGCCGCCTCTCCTCCAGCAGCAGGACCGAACGATGGAGTCACCGTCAGCTGTTTGTGCTTCTAAGCTCTGTGTGTGTGTGAGGGACAGATTTTTTTCACCAGTAGCAGGAGTCAAGTTACCGTAATAACTGTATGTTGGCTGTAAAGCGCAGCTTCTCAGCTTTCATAAACCGTCAAATGACGGATAAAAAGCCAAAACCATCATTTATTAGAACTGAATGTGCTATCCACTGCTGACAGACATATTTCATTTCTAATTTTAATTGTATCTAATATAACTAATGAATGGGGCGGCACAGTGACTTAGTGGTTAGCACGTTCTCCTCTCAGCGCTAGGGATTCCCTGTTCAAATCCCCATCTGGGTGGAGTTTCTATGTTCTCCCCTTGTCCGCATGGGTTTCCTCCGGGTTCTCCGGTTTCCTCCCACAGTCCAAAAACATCGATCAAGTCAAGTGAGTTCTCCAAATTGCCCCATATAGAGTGTGTATGTTTCTGTATGAGTGAGTGTGTGTGCCCAGCGATAGATTGACATCCTGTCCTGGGTGTATCTGCCCAGCGCCTGAAACGTTCTTCTCCTCCCCCCCCCCCCCCCCTTCCCCAGTGACCCTAATATAGGATAAAGTGGAAGATAACGGATGTATGGATAACTAATGAATGATCAAACAATATTAACGTAACAACAGTTTGAAAATGGATAAATACACTCATAAAAGGGCAATTTTTAAAGAGGACAGAGGGGGGAATAAGGGATCTGGGCTAAAGCCCCTGGTGTTTCTAAACCCTAAAAACGCCCCTGGTTTTGGCTGAAAATGTTTGAATAAACGAACTTGAGCTTCAGCAAAAAGCATGAATCCGTTTTACGAGTCCGTCGTAGATGATTTGGAAAAACCATAACTTTGTGACAGTTTGCGCTATCAGAAAAATTCTGATGGTTTCTGAAAGTTGAGATCTGTTCTTTACAGCCAACATACAGTTATTTTGGTAACTGGACTCCCACTACTGGCAAAAAAAATCTGTCCCCCACACACAGACAGAGAATTGAGAATTCAGAACTATCGCTCATCAATCGTTTGCCATTGATGATTTTTCATTAATTATATTTGGGGACAAACCAAGTTCAAGTTCAAGTTATTTATTTATATAGCGCTTTTTACAACAGTACATTGTCACAAAGCAGCTTTACAGAATGAAAAGCCTTTAAACCCCCAAAGAGCAAGCCGAAGCGACAGTGGCAAGAAAAAACTCCCTTTTATGTTGTTATTTAAGGAAGAAACCTTGGGAGGACCAAGACTCAGTGGGGGACTCATTCTCCTTGAGCGGCCAGGCAACAACAACAATGTAGGACAGCTATGTACAGATATTAAACAAATGGAAAAACTAACAACTGGAAAACTATATGTGAGTCCATTAGGGGGCGTCCTGCAGGACCCCCTTGTCAGGTTCCATCCAGTGTAGAGCTTTGGGGTTCCATGACCACCTGGACCCCAATTTTATTATACACCCTAGACATTCACTATTAACACTCTCATGACACTCACATATAGGGCCTTGGGAAAGGGCATTATGTGGCGTGCAGTGGGTGGGGCTGCTAAGCGGTCTCACCACTGTCGCCTGGGCCTGCTCCCAACATTACACATAGACACTTAGGGTTTGGGCTGGAGTGGGGGTGCACGTCTCTGGGTCAGATCATGTGCCGACCTCCCTCTCCTCCCCCTTTTTAATCGCACCTTAAAAAACAACAAGCATCAACAGCATATCTGGGGGTGGGGGTATGTGTGTGGGGGTCTTAAGCCACTCCCCCGTTTCCCGTTATGCCGCTTGGGGTGGGGGGTAGGTGAATAAGGGGCAGTCCATCTGGTGGGGGCGGTGGGTGGGCTGTGGGGCTTGGGGGGGTGGTGGGGGCGGGGCCGGTGTTCTGGCTTCCCTGGGCCTGTTTGGATTCTTGGGTCATCGCCCTGGGCTGTGCGGTCATTCCTCTGGCCGGGATTGTCGCCGGGGTCTGGCGGGCGCTCGGCTGGGGGTGTCTGCTTGGCTGTTGGTGGTGCTCGGCGGTGGTCGGGGGCGGGTCCTCACCGTGGCGGGGGCTTGCCCTGCCGGTCTGGTGCAGCCCGGGCTGTGGGACGGTCTTGCGGGTTCGTGGCTTTGGCCGTCCCCTCCTCTCCACCCTGGAGAGAATGGGTTTACCCTCTGGGTTCGGATGTGGGTTTCCACCCATAGGGGGCGGGCGCATGTCCTGGGCCCAGAGTGTGTATAGAGTGTGTATGGGGAGTATGAGTGAGTGTGGCGTATATGGTATGGTATATGTTTTCTTCGAATGAGTGGAGGTGAGTATGAGGGTGGGATGGTATGAGTGCGTTTGTGTGTGAATGTGTATTTGTCAGGCTGGGGCCTGGCCTGCTCCCTCTCCTGGGTCATCTAGGGTCCACCTAATGGTGGCCCCCACCTCCGCGTCGCATTCCCCTCCCGGGGGGGTTGTGCCCTTTGCCCTCTGGTGGGCTGGTGGCTCTCGGGGTGTGCTGGCTGGGCCTGGTGGCTGCCTGGTTGGGTTTGGGCCCCGTGGCCCCGGGGGGCCCTGGCTGGGGGGTGGTGCGCCTCGGGGTCCCGGGCCTCCGTGTCCATGGTCGGATCTGCTCTGGCGTGGCGGGTGCCGGCGGGGTCTGAGGGCTTGGGGCTGCTGACCCCTGGGCTCGGCGGGGGGCTGCTGGGGGCTTCCCTCGGCTCTCCCTTTGGGTCCGTTCGGGGGGGTGGGGTGTGCGGTTGTCCCTGCATTGGGGCCCCTGGGGGCGCTGCGCCTGGGGCCTCTGCGGTGCCTTCGGCCCTGGTCTTCCTGGTGTCTGCCTCGGGCCTTGGGGTCGGGGCTGGGGGTCCCCCACGGTCACTACTACAAATTCCCATTTGGCATTCCTATGGAAGAAATCTTTCATCTACTTGCATGCTCACAACTGCACACAAACAGGTGTTCAGATCCTGGTTTCTTAAAATTGTCTTTCTTTTCGTTAATTTATAAAATCAATTAAAAGAATAGTTTAAATAAATAAATAAATATATTTATACTGGAAATTGTAATTAATTTTAGTATATGAAGGTAAATGTAGGTATGGATGTGTGTGTATTTATGTATGTGTGTATGTATGTGTATATGTATGTGTGTATATGTGTGTGTGTGTGTGTGTGTATATATATATATATATATATATATATATATATATATGTATGTATATATGTGCGTATGGCAGTGCTTCTCAAATAGTGGGGCGCGCCACCCTGGGGGGGCGCAGTGCGGTGCCTGGGGGGGCGCATAACAAGATATCACAGTGCAAGTGATATTAAGTGTACTGAACAAACCCTTAAGATACAACATGGAGAAATATTTAACGGGAATGACGCAGAGAAAGGCGGAGAGAGACGAAGATAATGAGAGCAACAAAAGTCAACCGAAAGCTAAATGTCGAAGCGAATGCAGCGCCTGGCTTCAGTGTAACTGTAACTTCACTGTAACTGAGGTGGGAGACGAAGAAAGTCCGATGTGTCTGCAGTGTCTAAATGTTGTCAGCGGACAGCGTGAAGCCAAATAAATGAAGGCGTCACTTAAAGACATTACACCCCAATCACGCTGATAACCGCTTGAGTTTTTTAATCGTAAACGTGACGCGTATAACCAGCAAATATTAACGCTTTATGAAAACTACTACAGAAAAGCTATGCGCTGCAAAAAGGATGCGTTGGAGACATTAGTTCTGACTTCCTCAAAAAAAAAAAAAAAACAGCACAAATTGTTGTATTCATTTTAGTTTTGTAGGTTAAAGTGTTAATAAATTGTGCTCCAGAATTAATATTGCTGATTAATTTAAATTTATTATTATTTATTTATTTTATTTTATTTTATTTTCAGTATCAAATGCCAGTCAGTTCAAAAATGTTTCTAGTTTAAATAAGGATTTCATTCGTTTATGTTACAAACTAAAAGACAAAGTTAATAAACTGATTCTTTGTTCTAAGTTGATCTATATTTCTTTCCTTTTTGTTTTCTTTATTATTAATAAGGATATATTGTTATAAAAGAGGTGTACTTATAACAAATTTATAGACAAATGATACTACAGTGGGTGTGTAAAAATAATTTTTCATCCCATTTTGTCATGTACGGGGGGAGGGGGGGCGCAAAATGTTTTCTTCTTCTTAGGGGGGGCTTAACAGAAAATAATTGAGAATCACTGGCGTATGGGCATATATGTACTTATGCGTAGGCGCGTATATGGATATGCATATAGTATGTAATGTTTATGTAGATATATATATGAGCATGTGTATGTTTGTGCATATGTATGTACATGTGTATGTGTGTGTATGTGTATGTATGTATATGTGTGTATGTATGTATGTATATGTGTATGTGTATGTATGTGTATATGTATGTGTATGTATGTGTGTATGTATGTATGTGTATATATATAGATATATATATATGTATGTGTATATGTGTATATGTGTGTATATATGTATGTATATATATATTATTGTATTTATTTATTTATTTTCTTTTCTCTTTATTTATTTTTTTCTTTTCTCTGTTGGTCTTTTCTTCTTTCCTCCCACCACTTTCGTATACCTCTTTTTCTTTTTTCCTTCTTCTTTTCTGTTTCTTTTTCCATCTCCGTGTTTGCTGTGCAGATATGATCCCCAAAAGAATTTACAATAAAGTTTTAAATATATACCAAGTGGAGCATCATGGAGAAATACCTGTGTGCTCCACTTGTAAAATCAAAACTGTTGGGCCTGATTTAGACACTCAGACATCAATCCTGAGTTTCACAGTGCCAGACAGGACACGGAGAAAAAAAAAAAAAAAAAGGTTCCATCCAGTATTCGTCAGCAGAGCCATGGATGAAGATCTCCAGGATGCCGGGGGACACCTCAAAAGAATTGAGTGATTTATTGACACAGTGCAGCATGTGACTCCGGCATCACTGACTAGAGCAGCATAACTAAAAGAGGCAGATACTGCAGACTCTACATAGTTGTGATGGCGCCCCGGAACAGCATCATTTCAGCCCCACACCCCTCCATTAATGATGAGGTGGGTGAAGACGTGAAACGCCAGCATACACTGATCACAGATTACCCCCCCCCCAACATAGCCAAGTCTGAGATCTACATCTTTATCTACAGGGGATTAATTAAACGCAAGATTAAATAAATGTGTTTTTAATTTATTTTTAAAGATTAATAGTGATTCAGAATCACGAACAGTAACTGGAAGGCTATTCCAAAGTTGAGGAGCCTTGTGGGCTTCCACCAGCAGTAATTTTATTTATTCTAGGAGCTAGGAGTAAACCAGCACCTTGAGATCGGAGCTCACGTGTTGGCTTGTACGATTGAATCAGTTCACTCAGATACTGTGGAGCCTGATTATGTAGAATTTTATGTTATTAATAAAACCGAGGATTCCTGTCCGTTTTTACGAATGTTAACATTTACTTTGCACTTTTGCCAGGGAAACTGTTTCATCTTGTGGATTAAAAGATTAATAGTTCTTATTGAACTAGTCTGGAACACGAATCAAGTTTCTTTTTTATGTTTCTTCTTAAATTATTTTACTTAGTAACGCTTTTATTAACTAGGGCCTGTCCTATTGCACTACACTACCATCTAGTGGTTATATCTATATACCACAGCTCCAATGCTAAATGATCTGGGATGAATCCTTCAGACCAGGGGTGCACCACACTCTTCTGGCCCGAGATCTACTTTTCCATTGGACAGGTCATCGAGATCTACCAGGGTTAATCATTTTTTTAGGCTTTTATATTGAAACCTGTTTACACACATCATGTTAGTATTGTCGAATCAGCATAGAAAAGACGGCTTCAGATTGCCATTTTCACAGAAATTGCTCTTTTATTAAACACATTCCAGCAAATAGCATGGCGAAAACTTGTTTTTAGTACACCCAAACGACCAAACACAATGGAAGTGAAATGGCTACTTGGCAAATCAAGCAAATGTATTGAAAATGAGTTTGACATTATAAAACATATTCATCCTCCCACTCTAAATGAAAGTGGAACGTTTTTATTATTTTGGAGCAAAGTCCTTCACTCATCTTGTCAGTCAAATAAAGTGCAAAAACACAAACAGAAACTATCTAATGTAGATGATTCACGAGGCTGTGCTTCGGATTCAGGCACGGAGGCGTGGACACGTGAACAGCGAGAGTGACGCTGTTCTGTCGAGTTGAGCTGGGTAGCGCAACTCGACGGAACAACGGCAGACTGCTCGCTATAGAGATCCCGATTCATCACCAATGCACTCAACAGAACCAATGCTAAATGATCTGGGATGAATCCTTCAGACAGTCTGTTTTGAAAGACATCATTTTGGGTTCAATAAAACGCGGTTAAAAACGCCAACCTAACTTTAAAGTTTACAGTCCTACCTCAGCGCAGTGTTTATTTTCATTAAAAACCCATAATTTTAAACAACCTTTAATAAAAGCGACAGTACAGTAAATGTAATTGGACGAGGAAGGACAATAACGTCGTTCTGAAGAAAAGACGGTGAGTTTATAACCCTAATTTAAAATATGTATCTAGAATCGTTTATAGTGTTTGTAAAAGTAAAAGGCACATATTAGGTAATTGCTTTACTGTTTATAGGTTTGATGTGTTTTCCGGTGAGATCTGTTTACCTTAATATGTTTACATGATCCTTCGTCTGAAGAAGAATCATTTAACTTTATGAAGTACAAATTACTCAATAAGCACAAAAAAGCAATAGAAACTGATAGCATTTGTTGATAGTACAAATGAACATGTTCTAATTTTTGTTCCTCTTTTTATCCTCTTTATTTGAACTGAATAAAAGTTAGAGAGACCTTTAAAGATTTCGGTCTGGATTTGTCATGTTGATTCATTCATAGCCTAATCCTCTATTATGGTCATGGGGGGTTCCCCATGCCCATCCAGGGAAGAGTGTACAGGCAGATACACCCAGCACAGGGCACCAATCTATTGCTGGGCCACTCACTCACACAAACACACACACACACACACACACACACACACACACACTATATGGAGCAATTTGGGGCCTTCAGTTTACCTTGAATCCATGTTTTTGGACTGTGGGAGGAAACCGGAGAACCCGGAGGAAACCCACGCGGACACGCCGAGAACATGGAAACTTCACCCAGATTGATCTTAGATATGCGGTGGAATTGATTACATTCACATTACATTTAGTCATTTAGCAGACTGTTGATCAAAATCACTGCAATGTTCTGTTCAGCCCTGGAGATCTGAAAATGTATATATTTATTTATTATTAAATAAAAATAAAATGTAAAAATAAAGTCTAATATTCAAATGAAGTGTTTCTTGGTAGGACTAGATGTTACAATCCCAAGTGTTTCTGCATTTGAAAATGTCACATGTTTTTCTGTCACGTGTACTTGTTGCCGCATTCTTTACAGTTTGATGATGATGATGACTTGTCGTTAAAAAGTCAAGATGCTCAACACTCTCCCTGCTCTGCTTCCCCTCCCTCTCTTATCCCATTAACACACAACTCCAGACCATTCATTCCACATAACACACCCTATGGACTATCCTCATTTTCCTAACCCCTGGAACATGGTTTCCACAGCTTCTCACATTTTTTAAGGGGAATTTTTGTCACCTGTTCTCCTATTGTTTCACATTATTTCTTCTAACACAAGGCAGCGGCACAAATTATCACAGCAGCTTCCTCTCTCTTTGTCTATGAAGAGGGAGGAACAAATATCTCAATTCTCTGTATGTCTTAGATATGCCGTGGAATTGATTGCATTTACATTACATTTAGTCATTTACATTTACATTTACATTTAGTCATTTAGCAGACGCTTTTATCCAAAACTGTTGATCAAAATTACTGCAATGTTGTGTTCAGGGCTGAATATCTGAAAATATTTATATTTATTTATTATCAAATAAAAAGAAAATGTAAAAACAAAGCCCAATATTGAAATGAAGTGTTTCTTGGTAGGACTAGATGTTACAATCCAAAGTGTTTCTGCATCGCAACTTTTGGGTTCCTTGGAGTCAACTGCCAGGTAACGATGTTACAGTAAAAACGCATCAGCATGTGTGTACCCAGGTATCCCAGTGTGCTTCAGCCCTTTATCACTAGACACCATAAGCTAAGGAAGGCCCACCACACATTGATCAATCTGGGTGTGTGTCTTGTGATTAGTTGGACATTTGGCAGGCCAGGCAGTATCTTTTCCTTTGATATTAATTTCTTAGTGTTTCTATTAATATGTTTATTGTTAATAATCCACATTCATGTGATTTATTAATGCACTAATCTGAATAAATGTAACACGAATAACTGTAAATAAGGACTGATATATTAATGTGTCAGGTAAGAATTTAAACTAATTAATACATCTGTGTCTTTTTTCTTCAAATTATTCTGATTATAGTTGGAAAAGCTCTCAGATGTTCAATGTAGAAAGTCTAAAGCTGGTGTCTCTGTGTTGGTTTCTCCTTCCTTGTTGGTTTGTTGTTTATTTGTCCTGCACGTGTTTCTGATTAAGCTGTTCATGGTTTGCTTCTTGGTCTGTATAAACACTTGAAGTTTTCAGGGTGGTTCCTTTTACAGGTATGTTCTTGTATCTTGGTTCTTTTGCACCTTGTTTTTCTGGTTGTGCTTTAAGGTTCACCTTCATTAAACCTGCTGAACAGCTTCATGATCTTTTTTACGGATTAGGGATTGTTTTATTTAGCTTAAATCCAGTAAAGAGTATTCTTCTTGTGTTTATTCTCAACAAACTCAGCGCTACAGCTTCACTGTCTTCAATATTATTATTAGTGTTTGGTGATGTGGTAATAAATAACAGTAGAACCACCATAACTCAAATAAATACCGTGTAAACTTTAAAATCTAATCTATTTGTAAATGAGAACCAGGGGAACAAACACATTGTTCTGAATTTTGTTAATAAATCAGACAAAGCATCAGGGAGGTTCAACATAATTGAATTAGTTTCTGTTCTGCTGAAACACAGTCTAATTAAGAGGAGTTCAGATACAATTGATGAGATTAATCCCTTTAGAATGTACTGAATAGATTATTACCTATAAATACAGAGCTATGAGAGGAAATGGATTAAACCTCACGTGTTTTTCTGTCACGTGTAAAGTATTTATGAAGTAGAATACATGTTACCACATTTTTTACTGTTTCATGATGATGTGTTCATGAAAATTCAAGACGCTCAACACTCTCCCTGCGCTGCCTTCCCTTCCTTTCTTATCCCATTAACACACAACTCCAGACCATTCATTCCACATAACACACCCTACTGTCCCCATTTTCCTAACCCCTGGAACATGGCTTCCACAGCTTCTCGTCTGTGTCTTTATGTATATTATTAGCTTGTGTGCTAAAAGGTGTTTTTTGTGCCACCAAACTGTGCTTTTTTAATCTTTTCTTTATCTTGAGGGCCTTCTTTAAGGGGAATTTTTGCCACCTGTTTGCCTATTGTATCACATTCTTCTTCTTCTACCCACTTCTAACACAAGGTGGCTGGGAAATTTACCGCTCCGTCTCTCTTTGTCGAGGAAGAGGGAGGAAAAAATATCTCAATTCTCGATATTGTAACAGGTGCCTAGGGCACCTGTCACCTGTTTCGTGTTTCGTCCCGTTCGTTTTAGTTAATTAACGTTCTGTGCTTCATTAGTTTCGTTAATTAACTCTGTATTTTCATTGGTTTGTCTTGTGCACGTGGTCGGGTGTCTTTTTGTATTTATGTCCATTGTTTTTTGTCATTGGTGCTGGTCGTTGTTGTTTGATGTCACGTAGTCCTTTATGTACCTCATGTTTCTTGGTGCACTGCACCTTTAAATAAACCTGTTCTCGCTACCTGCGTGCCTGGCTCCCTTCAGCGCGTTAATACGCCGGCTTTGCGCGTCCGATGCGCTTCCGCTTCTGCCCGAGGTAGACTTCCGTGACAGAACGACCAGCCAAGGAAATTTGGGGAGTCCAGAGCCCAGGTAAGCACTTTTTGAAAATTTTTTCTTTGCGGGGGTCGTGTAGCCTCGTACTCGCGGCGCGTTCCGCTGTGTCCGCGAGTGCGCTGCTATGCGCAGTCCGCCGTCCCGGAGCCGTGAGGATGGCTCGATCAGTGTAATGTCTATGTACGATTATGACTCTGATGATGAATGGTTGTGGAGGTACGGGTATGCTGCGCTCTGTGCGGAGGAGGGCCTGGATCTTATTCAGGTGTCCGATGACGAGGGCGAATCATACCTCTATGGGCATATTCTGCCCATACGCACCCTCCGCAACTCTGAGGAGTTCTGGACGGACGCTCCGGTCCAGTTTGTTAAACCCCCCGTGGCGAAATCCGGGCGCAGAGCGCGCCGGCGCGGTGCTAAGACGCAGCGTGCGCGCGCAGCTGCTGAGCGCGGTACGTGTTCTGCGGAGCAGTCACGTGACGCATCCGCGCCGGACCGCGCTGTGTCTGGATCGCGCTGCGAGGGGGCGGTACCGGAGCCAACACTCGGGGGGGTAGATGTGGATCCGTGTCCCCCTGTCTCGTGTGTCCAGTCCGTCTTCCCCATGTCCGAGATGTCTGTGTGTTTTGGCATTGCGGTGGGGGTGTACATGTTTTGTGTGCAGGATGACGATTCCGAGGTGCCCACCGAGGTCCTGCCAGCATGCGTGCCCGCCAAGGTCCTGCCAGGGTGTGAACCCGCAGAGGTCCTGTCAGCGTGCGTGCCTGCCAAGGTCCTGCCAGCGTGCGTGCCCGCCAAGGTCCTGCCAGCATGCGTGCCCGCCAAGGTCCTGCCAGGGTGTGAACCCGCAGAGGTCCGCCCAGCGTGCGTGCCCGCCAAGGTCCTGCCAGCATGCGTGCCCGCCAAGGTCCAGCCAGCATGTGTGCCCGCTGAGGTCCAGGGGCGTCACGCCGCCCGTTCCGAAGCCCAGGGGCGTCACGCGGCCCGTTCCGAAGCCCAGGGGCGTCACGCCGCCCGTTCCGAAGCCCAGGGGCGTCACGCCGCCCGTTCCGAAGCCCAGGGGCGTCACGCCGCCCGTTCCGAAGCCCAGGGGCGTCACGCCGCCCGTTCCGAAGCCCAGGGGCGTCACGCCGCCCAGCCTGAGCAGCAGGGGCCGCACGCCGCCCAGCCCGAGCAGCAGGGGCCGCACGCCGCCCAGCCCCAGCAGGGGCCCCGCCCAGCCCAGCAGCAGGGGCCGCACGCCGCCCAGCCCGAGGTCCAGGGGGGCCGCTCGCCGCCCGCATCCGCTCGCCACACAGCCAGGGGGCATCCGCCGGACCACTCAGCCAGAGGGCGTGGTCCACTCCTCGTCCGACGTGGGCGCCCGCCAGACCACGCAGCCAGGGGGCGCCCGCCTCGCCACGCAGCCAGAGTGCGTGGCCATCTCCTCGCCCGATGTGGGCGTCCACCGGACCACGCTGCCAGAGGGCGTGGCCCACTCCTCGTCCGATGGGGGCGCCCGCCTCGCCACGCAGCCAGAGTACGTGGCCAACCCCGCGCCCGACGTGGGCGTCCACCGGACCACACAGCCAGAGGGCGTGGCCCATTTCTGATCCGCCGTGGGCGTCCTCCGGACTTTGCAGCCAGAGGGCGTTCGGTACGCCTCAGCCTCAGAGGGCGTCCACCCGAGGGCACCTTTCAAGCCCGCTCGAGAAGGGCGGAGGGACCCCCCCCCCCCCCCGGGACAGTTTTTTTTCTCTCTTGGTCGCGTCCCCCCGTTGCGCGACCGCAGGGGCGGGGGTAATGTAACAGGTGCCTAGGGCACCTGTCACCTGTTTCGTGTTTCGTCCCGTTCGAGCTGGGTTTGCTTGGGTTGTTTGAACACAAGTTGGGCTGCAAATGACAGGGGGAGAGTTAAAGTGGTGGAATGTGGGAACAGTCTAAAAACATAATAATACACAATTATTATTATTCTTTATTTCATTATTTATTTCATTATTTCTACAATAGCACTCATGTTTCGGGTGGTCCTTAATGTCCTCTTTATCTTGTATTCTGATGACTCATCATCAGGCTTTAGCAGATGACCCATCAATCCATTATTTTTTGCTTAATTGAGGGGCGGGTTAGCTCAGTGGTCAGGGTGTTGGGCTATCAATCTGAAGGTTGGGGGTTCGAATCCCAGGTCCACTGAAGTTACCAGTGTGGGTCCTTGAGCAAGACCCTTAACCCTTATTGCTCCAGGGATGTTGTGATTAACCCTGTGCTCACCTTGTAAGTCACTTTGGATAAAAGCGTCCAATAAATGACCAAATTTAATAAATGACCAAATTTTAATCCTCTGTTAGGGTTGTGGGGGGGTTCCCCATGCACTGCCAGGTGAGAAAGTTTTGGCCGCTGGGCAGATGCATGCATTATTCACACACATACAAAAAACACATTGTGCATGAGACAATATGGAGCATTCAATTTACCTCGAATCCAAGTTTGTGAACTGTGGGAGGAAACCAGAGAACCCGGAGAAAACGCACATAGACACGGAGAGAATATAGAAACTCCACCCAGAATGGGATTTGAAACTGGAATCCCTAGCATTGTGAGAGCTATGTGCTAACCATCAAGCCAATGTGCCACACTAGCAGGCAACCCACATAGTCATGTTTTTCCATAGACTTTATCTGGTGTGTGTTATCTCAGTGGGTACGGTGTTGGGGTATCAATCAGAAGGTTGTGGCTTCAAATCCCAGGTCAACTGAAGTTACCTATGTGGGTCCTTGAGCAGGGCCCTTTACCCCCCATTGCTCCAGAGGAGTTGCACCACCCCTGAGCTCTGGCCCTAATTGGGATGGATATTTGTAAGTTGCTTTGGATAAAAGCATCTGCTAAATAATCAAATTTATTTATTTAATATGTGTAAATGTCTACTACTGCATCGTGGGTCTAAGGCTAATGCAATTTTATAACTGTGTAAGTATGTCCTGTGCATATTGCAGTTTTCACCAGAAATTTGACTTTGACTTTGACAGTTGATCCGCAGTGTTTCTCTTATGTGTGTGTTCAGGTTCTTAACTGTCGGATGGAAGACAAACTCCACAATGAGTCTCTCTCATAAACCGAAAGAGCAGAGGTGAGAAACACATCTTCTCTGGTTCAGCAGCTCTGATTAGATCAGTATGGAGCATTCAATTTACCTCGAATCCATGTTTGTGAACTGTGGGAGGAAACCAGAGAACCCGGAGAAAACGCACATGGACACGGAGAGAATATAGAAACTCCACCCAGAATGGGATTTGAAACTGGAATCCCTAGCATTGTGAGAGCTATGTGCTAACCATCAAGCCAATGTGCCACCCTAGCAGGCAACCCACATAGTCATGTTTTTCCATAGACTTTATCTGGTGTGTGTTATCTCAGTGGGTACGGTGTTGGGGTATCAATCAGAAGGTTGTGGCTTCAAATCCCAGGTCAACTGAAGGTACCTATGTGGGTCCTTGAGCAGGGCCCTTTACCCCCCATTCCTCCAGAGGAGTTGCACCACCCCTGAGCTCTGGCCCTAATTGGGATGGATATTTGTAAGTTGCTTTGGATAAAAGCATCTGCTAAATAATCAAATTTATTTATTTAATATGTGTAAATGTCTACTACTGCATCGTGGGTCTAAGGCTAATGCAATTTTATAACTGTGTATGTATGTCCTGTGCATATTGCAGTTTTCACCAGAAATTTGACTTTGACTTTGACAGTTGATCCGCAGTGTTTCTCTTATGTGTGTGTTCAGGTTCTTAACTGTCGGATGGAAGATGAACTCCACAATGAGTCTCTCTTATAAACCGAAAGAGCAGAGGTGAGAAACACATCTTCTCTGGTTCAGCAGCTCTGATTAGATCAGTATGGAGCATTCAATTTACCTCGAATCCATGTTTGTGAACTGTGGGAGGAAACCAGAGAACCCGGAGAAAACGCACATGGACACGGAGAGAATATAGAAACTCCACCCATGGGATTTGAAACTGGAATCCCTAGCATTGTGAGAGCTATGTGCTAACCATCAAGCCAATGTGCCACCCTAGCAGGCAACCCACATAGTCATGTTTTTCCATAGACTTTATCTGGTGTGTGTTATCTCAGTGGGTACGGTGTTGGGGTATCAATCAGAAGGTTGTGGCTTCAAATCCCAGGTCAACTGAAGTTACCTATGTGGGTCCTTGAGCAGGGCCCTTTATCCCCCATTCCTCCAGAGGAGTTGCACCACCCCTGAGCTCTGGCCCTAATTGGGATGGATATTTGTAAGTTGCATTGGATAAAAGCATCTGCTAAATAATCAAATTTATTTATTTAATATGTGTAAATGTCTACTACTGCATCGTGGGTCTAAGGCTAATGCAATTTTATAACTGTGTATGTATGTCCTGTGCATATTGCAGTTTTCACCAGAAATTTAACTTTGACTTTGACAGTTGATCCGCAGTGTTTCTCTTATGTGTGTGTTCAGGTTCTTAACTGTCGGATGGAAGATGAACTCCACAATGAGTCTCTCTTATAAACCGAAAGAGCAGAGGTGAGAAACACATCTTCTCTGGTTCAGCAGCTCTGATTAGATCAGAACACAGACTGTATTATGAAAATGATGGGGATCTGTAATGACTGATGTGCTTCAGTCTGATTCAGGGCGAGAGATCTGAACCCAGTTATGTCTCCATGAAGTCCATGGATCCTCCAATATATCTGAGGTTAGTATAGTCTCATAGATTCATTTCCAGTTAATCCTCTACGAGGGTTGCGGACGGGGTTCTTCATACCCATCCAGGGGAGAATGTTTCGGGCGCTAGGTTGATATACTTAGGACAGGGCTCTATCATTGGCAACACACTCACTCACACAGACACACACACAAGCATACTATATGTGGGGCAATTTAGAGCATTCAATTGACCTTTATATGACTGAAAGGTATTTTTTGAGCATGCTCAATTCCTGATTCTGTAAGAGGCTTCTGTTAATACATGGACAGAAATCTATATTGACATGTGGATCTGTAATTTTATCCCTCAGAGGTCAATCTTATATATGCTTAAAATCTACCATTAATAAAATAATAATTAACCTTTAAACATTTTAAAGAAATAACAAAGTTCATAATAAGTACAAAGGTATGATTTACAAAAGTACAAAGGTAAGAAACTGAAAAGATTACAATACAAGGTAACAATAACAACTGCTTCTATGGATAATAAACACCTCCTCTAGGTAAAAACTCACATGCAGTAAGAAAGATGGAATGCCGGAACCAAGAGAACGTGCTGGGCCAAGCTGAGCAGGGTAGGCCTTGGCTTACAGAGCATGACCAGGCTGGACCAATGGCCCAGCAGGACCATTGGCCAGAGCCAGAAAGTAGAGTAAAGAGCAGGAGACCAAAGAAAGAGAGAGAGAGTTTGTCTGTTACATCCTTTTTATATACCCAAGAAACTTTGTTTAATTAATATGTTAAGGTCAGATCCTAGTTCAGATCCGGTTTAAGGGACAAATTTTAGATTCTGAGACTGATATGTAATGAACTGCATTGTTTGTATGGAGCCAAATATATGATGCTTCATGCTGTTTCCTGTGATCATCTGAAAGACAAAGACTGGTCAATTTTCCCATACAGGCCATTTGTTCTTACACTTGAAAGAAGTTACAGTACTTATGCAATACGTGGTTCTGTCTCAGAAATATGTAATTTCATAATTGTACAATACCACCTTATCTTAGTTTAGTGTACATTCTTTATAAATAATCACCTTTAGTAAACGATCATATGCATGCCAAACATGACATAGTAAGTGGTCCTCCAATATATTTTGAACATGAAGACAGTTCTTCTGATCTTCGGTTAGTATACTCTCATAGATTCGTTTCCTCACTCACAGACTCAACTCAGTCATTCATTATATTCCGCTTAATCCTCTACTAGGGTTGCGGAAGGGGTTCCTCATACCCATCCAGGGGAGAACGTTTCGGACGCTGGGTTGATATACTTAGGACAGGGCTCTAACTCTGGGCACACACTCACTCACACACACACACACAAGCATACTATATGTGGGGCAATTTAGAGCATTCATTTCACCTTGAATTCAAGTTTTTGGACAGAGGAGGAAACCGGAGAACCGGAGAAAACACGGTCACGGGGAGAACATGGAAACTCCACCCATTTGAACCTGGATCCCCAGCGCTGAGAGGAGAACATGCTAAAGAATATGCCACCATGCCCACAGCGACATTTATTCACTTACGATTAATCCTCCAGTAGGGTCATGGTGGGTGGGGTGGTGGTTCAGAGAAGAACTTTTTGGGCGCTGGGCAGATACATCCAGGACAGGGCGGCAATCTATCGCTGGGCACACACTCACTCACACAGACAAACACAAACATACTGTATGTGGGCAATTTAGAGTATTCACTTTACCTTGAATCCATGTTTTTGGACTGTGGGAGGAAACCGGAGAGCCTGGAGGAAACCCACGTGGACACGGGGATAACATGAAAACTCCATCCAGATTGGGATTCGAACCTTGATACCAGTGCTGAGAGGTGAACTTGTTAATAACTGAGCCACCGTGCCGCCCACCACAGAATCAATTGATAAAAGAAATGAATTAATAAAACAATAAGTTAATATTAAATGAGTTCATGATGAAATACAGCAGTGTTTATTTTATCTTATATCTGTATTGATGTTTATTTCTTTACAGAACACAGAAGGAGATAAAATTCATCATTAAGGTTTGTACAATATCTGCGTTCAATGTTTCAGGAAATGTAACACAATCATTGATGATTTTTATCTGCACATATAATCATTTATTCAGGCAGGAGTTGTAGCTGTATCACTGCACAGTAACTCTGAGTTCACTTCGCTCCAACTTGTTCACTGCACTCTAGTGATGAAAGTCGCCTGGTGCTTCAACCTCATCATGGTGCTAATTCTCACTCCGTATCGTTCACCACTGCTAAATGGTGGAACAATCTTCCCAAATTTGTCTGTAACTGAGCATCTTCAAGAAACAACTCAAAACACATCTCTTTCACAAACACCTGGGGGCAACCGTGGGCGTGATTGGATAATGATCAGGTTTGATTATACTAGGGTGTAGCTGTTTTTTCTGACTACTACTGACTTGTGGTGTTCTCTCATTTGTAATTTGCTTTGGATAAAACCATCCACAAAAATTACTAAATGTAAATGTATGTAATGTAATAATATATTCATTCATTGTCTCCCGCTTTATCCTCTATTAGGGTCGCGGTGGGGTTCCCCATGCCCATCCAGGGGAGAACGTCTCGGGCGCTGGGCAGATAGACCCAGGACAGGGCGCCAATCCATCGCTGGGCACACACTCACTCACACAAACACACTCTATATGGGGCAATTTTGAGAATTCAAATTGTCTTGATCCATGTTTTTGGACTGTGGGAGGAAACCGGAGAACCCGGAGGAAACCCACGCAGACACGGGGAGAACATGGAAACTCCACCCAGATGGGGATTCGAACCGGGAATCCCTAGCGCTGAGAGGCAAACGTGCTAACCACTAAACCACCGTGCCGCCTGTAATAATATATATTATATATAATATATAATATAATATATAATATAGTATAAACTCAACTCTACAGAGACCTTATAAAGAATACATATCAGAACAATGAGAATAAAATATTATATATGTTAAGACATTTTAGATAAAAAGAGGTAAAAACTATATTAGAGATTCCATGTCTCTCATTTATTCATTATCTTCCGCTTTATCGTCTTCTAGGGCCACAGGGGGGTTCCCCATGCAGATCCAATGGAGAATATTTTGGGCACTGGGCAGATACACCCAGGACAGGACGCCGGGCACACTCACACATACAGACACACTCTAAATTAAGCAATTTAGAGCATTCAATTTACTTTGAATCCATGTTTTTTGGACTGTGGGAGGAACCAGAGAACCCGGTGAATCCCACAAGCACACAGGGAGAACATGGTAACTCCACCCAGTTTGGGATTCGAAACTGGATCCCCAGCGCTGAGAGGAGAACGTGCTAACACATGCCTAACTAAGCTATCATGCCTCCAGTGTCTCTCACTCGTTAAAGTTATAGTTAGGTTCAGACAATAATCACAGTTTCATTTACTAAAATAACATTAATAGCTAGGCGGCACGGTGGCTTAGTGGTTGGCACACTCATTTCCTAGCGCTGGGGATTAAAATGGATTTAATTCCAGGTTCAAATGCTAATGTGGGTGGAGTTTCCATTTTCTCCCAGTGTCTGCATGGGTTTCCACTGGGTTCTCCAGTTTTCTCCCACAGTCCAAAAACATGGAGTGAAGGGATATTAAATGCTCTAAATTTCCCCAAATAGTGTGTTTGTGTGTCTTTCTGTGCGAGTGAGTGTGCTCCCAGTAATAGATTGGCGCCGTCTTGGGTGTATCTGCCAAGCGTCTGAAACGTTCTCTACATAGTTGATGAAGCAGAATTTAATAAATGAAAAAATGAACCTTATTCTACAGCTGTATGGTTCTTCTGATTACCTGGTACTGTTTATTCCTCACCAGAAACTGGAGAATAAGTTCATGAAGGTACTGAGCGCAAATTACTCATCGTGCTCTATGATGAGGAGTGAGGCAGATCTGAGTATCAGAAAAGAATTGTTGGAGATCACATTGCAGGTCCTGAAGAACATGGATCAGACAGACCTCACTACTACACTGCACCACAGTAAGATCCCTGAACCATGGAACTAGTACATCACTTTACCTTTAGACAAACTGGTTAATACTGATTATAGATCAGTTTAGCTACCATTTAGTTCAGTTATTCAGTAAAAGCTCATAAAGATGATCATGGAAGCTTTATTGTTGAAAACTCTAACATGAACATAAAAAAAGAACATGAAAACATGAAAATAATTATTGCGTTAATTATTACTAATAGTAGTACTTTGTTCTTTATTCTTCTTTTGTTTAACACTATAAATGGGGTATCTGTACATACTGCAATTTTCCCTGGCGAATAATAAAGTATTCATATTCTGATTAATGTTTGTAATATATATATTATTCATGTAGTAAAATATTGATCATGTTTTTCTGTTTTTTAGAGATTATCTCTGTTTATCAGAAAATACTGAAACCTACTGAAAATACTGAGGGAACCTCACAGTCTGGACGTTCAGCATTTAAAAAATTAAAGATGAATAACAGAAATCAGATGGGATCCGTCTTTAAGGTTTGTACAATATCTGTGTTCAGTTTTTCAGGAAATGTAACAGAATTATTGATGATTTTATCTCCACGTATAATAATTTAATCAGGCAGGAGTTTAAGCTGTATCATTGTACAGTATCTGAGTTCTGGATCATGTAATATACTATAGCATAAACTTAACTCTACAGAGACCTTATAAAGAATAGATACAGAGCTAATTATGAGATCAATTAAAATAAAATACTATATATATGTTAGATATATATTTTTGATAAAAAGAGGTAAAAATGGTATATTAGAGATTAAAGTGTTATGAACAAATAAAATCGCTAATACAAAGTGATTAACGAGTGAGGTACACTAAAAAGAAAGAGTGTTGAAATCAAGTTCAGACAATAGTCACAGATTTATTAACTAATATAACTTTAATAACTCTATAGTTCCTTATTTGATTCCTCCAGAGAATAATTTCTACAGCTTTATGTTTCTTCTTTGATTATCTGGTATTGTTTATTCCTCACCAGAAACTGCAGAACATACTCATCTCTCTGTTAAAGAATGAATTGAATAAGTTCATGAAGGTACTGAGTTCAGATTACCCATCACGCTCTACGATGGGGTGTGAGGAAGAATTGTTGACGATCACATTGCAGGTGGATCAGACAGACTTCACTACCACACCGCAGAACAGTAAGATCCCTGAACCATGGAACTAACACATCACTTTAATTTTAGAGAAACTGGTTCATACTGATTATAGATCAGTTTAGCTACCATTTAGTTTTTAATCAATAATTCAGTAGAAGCTCATAAAGATGATCATGGAAGCTTAAATGTTTCTGCTGTTATCAGTAGAGTCAAAGTCCTCTCTACTTTTTGAGGTGTTTCAACATCTGTAGGACTTTTATGAGCATTTATGAGCCTGTGGTGGTGAGCGCTATCCTTTATACTGTTGCGTGCTGGGTCAGCAGGCTGAAGGTGGCAGATGCCAATAGACCAAACAATCTGATCCGTAATGCCAGTGATGTTGTGGGTGTACACACTTAGTGACGGCAGTGTTGCTGTCTAAGCTGAGGGCCAATAGACAATGCCTCCCACCCATTATACCACACACTGGTAATATACAGGAGCACATTCAGCTTAAGGCTCATTCCGCCTAAGTGCACAATTGGAGGTCATTCCTACCTGTGGTCATCAAACTCCTCTCTCAATGTTTAATAACAAATTATATGTGTAATATCATAATTATGATATTATATGAATGTGCAATATTAAAATAGGTGCAATAATCTTTACCTTACATGTCCCACAAGTGCACTCATTCATTTATTATTTACAGCTTAATCCTCAATTGGGGTTGTGGGGGCTGGGGGTTGAGGGGGTTCCCCATGCTCATCCAGAGGACAACGTTTAGGTCGCTGGGCAGATACAACCATGACAGGGTGCCAATCGGTCATTGGACTCACTCACTCACACAAACACTCACTATATGGGGCAATTTAAAGCATTCAATTTACCTTAAATCCATGTTTTTACTGGACTGTGGGAGAAAACCAGAGAACCCAGAGGAAACCCATGCAGACACAGGGAGAACATGAAAACTCTATTGCGCTTATTATTACTACTATTAGTACTTTTGTTCTTGATGCTTCTTCTGTGTAACACTATAAATGGGGTATCTGTACATACTGCAATTTTATTTTACCCAGGGGAGAAATAAATAATTGTGATTCTGATTTAATGTTTCTAATGTGTATATTAATCATGCAGTAAAATATTGATCATGTCCTTCTTTTTTTAGACATTATCTCTGTTTACCAGAAAAAACTGAGAGAGAAATATATCAGAATTAATGAAGGAACCACACAGTCTGGATGTTCCTCACTTCTGAATGAGATCTACACAGAGCTCTACATCACAGAGGGGTGGGGTGGAGAAATCAATCATGAACATGAGGTTAAACAGATTGAAGAAGCATCCAGACGACCAGTAGCTCAAGAGATCCCCATCAAATGTAGTGACTTGTTCAAAGAGCCAACCATCAGAACTGTACTGACTATAGGAGTTGCCGGAATTGGAAAAACCATCTCTGTGCAGAATTTCATTCTGATCTGGGCTGAAGGAAGAGAGAATCAGGAATTGACCTTTGTGTTCCCACTTCCTTTTAGAGAGCTGAACTTAATAAAGCAGAAGAATCTCAGTCTGATGAAACTTCTTCAGGATTTTTACCCAGAAATCAGAGAATTTCAATCGATAAACTTGAATTTCCATAAAAGTCTGTTCATCTTTGATGGTCTAGATGAGTGTCGACTTCCTCTGAACTTCCAGGACAATCAGATCCTGTGTGATGTAACAGAATCAGCTTCAGTAGATGTTCTGCTCACCAATATCATCATGGGGAACCTGCTTCCTAATGCTTTCATCTGGATCACCTCTCGACCAGGAGCAGCCAATCAGATTCCTTCTAAGTGTGTAAATCAGGTAACTGAGGTACGCGGGTTCAGTGATCCTCAGAAAGAAGAATATTTCAGGAAGAAGATCAAAGACCAGAGTCTGTCCAGTAAAATAATTTCCCACATCAAGTCTTCAAGAAGCCTGTACATCATGTGTCACATCCCGGTCTTCTGCTGGATTACAGCCTCTGTTTTAGAGAGAATGCTGGGTGGAGCAGAAGATGGAGAAGTCCCCAAAACTCTGACTCAAATGTTCACCCACTTCCTGGTCTTTCAGGTCAAATACAGATGCCAAAAATACCATGGAAACTGTGAGCAGATCAGAGAGAGTGTTCTGGCTCTGGGAAAACTGGCTTTCCAACAGCTCGAGAAAGGAAACCTAATCTTCTATGAGGAAGATCTAAGAGAGTGTGGGGTTAATGTTACAGAGACAGCAGTGTACTCAGGACTCTGCAGCCAGATTTACAGACAGGAACCTGAACTTCACCTGGGGAAGGTCTTCAGTTTCATACATCTGAGTGTTCAGGAGTTTTTAGCTGCTTTACACACATTTCTCTGTTTCATCAAGAAAAATGTAGCAGAACCACAAACCTCTGATCTGTCTGATCTGTTCAACAAGTCCACCATGTCTGGGTTCCTGAATAGTGCAGTGAATAAGACCTTACAGAGTCAGAATGGACACCTTGATCTGTACCTCCGCTTCCTTCTGGGTCTTTCACTGGAGTCCAATTGGAACCTCTTAAGAGAACTACTGCCAGAGACAGGAATTAGTTCTTCAAGTAAAGAGGAAACAGTACAGTACATCAAGGAGAAGATCAATCAGAAGCTCTCTCCAGAGAAATCCATCAATCTGTTCCACTGTCTGAATGAACTGAATGACCAGTCTTTAGTACAGGAAGTTCAAACTTACCTGAAGAAAAGAGATTACATGCGTCTCAGCGGAGTTCGTCTGTCTCCTGCTCAGTGGTCGGCTCTGGTGTTTGTGTTACTGACCTCAGATCAGCAGCTGGATGAGTTTGATCTGACTAAATATGATTCATCAGATGAATGCTTATTTGAACTGCTGCCAGTGGTGGTAGCTTCCAGAACAGCTGAGTGAGTTTTATGTAGTCAAATAGTAGAACTTCCTGCTGTATATGTACATTTGGCCAGTTTGGTCATTTAGCAGACAATTTAATCTAAAACGACTTACAAAGCGAGCACAGAGTTGGTCATACAGCATTCATGGAGCAGTGAGGGTTAAGGGCCTTGCTCAAGGTAGCTCACATTGGTAACTTCAGTGGAAGTCCTGCGATTTGAACCCACAACCTTCAGATTGATAGCCCAAAACCCTAACCCCTGAGCTACCACATGCTTGTAGAACAAGGAATAATAGAAGAATATGTAGAACTTCCTTCCTCTTCAGTATCCTCTACTAGGGGGGGGTACCCCATGCCCATTCAGCGGAGAACGTTACGGGCGCTGGGCACCCACGACAGGGCGCCAATCTATCACTGGCCAGTCATCAATATAGATTTAATATAACATTCACAAAGTCTCATTTTTTTAAATTTTATATATGGACATTTTCATTAGTTTCATTAGTTTTTTCATATTAATGCACTCAATAATATTAAAAAAGTGTGTGTGTGTGTGTTTCAGGCTGTGTTTTTGCAATCTATCAGGTGAAAGTTGTTCAGTTCTGTCCTCAGTTCTCAGTTTAAGTTCATCCAGTATAAAAAATCTAAACCTGGGTTTCAATAAACTTCAGGATTCAGGAGTGAAGCTTCTCTCCGATGGACTGAAAAATCCACACTGTAAACTGGAGACACTGCGGTAAGTTCATCACTTTCTCACTGACTGCACTTACACAAAATCACTCTTAAACACTCACTACAGTATCATACAGTGTAGTGTGCATGGTTTATCTTATACAGTGTATGGTATACATTGCTTTGTGTATCATACATAGTGTTGTTTTTATGGTTTTTATTTATCTTCCAGTTTGTGGTCATGTAAGCTATCAGGTGAAAGTTGTTCAGTTCTATCCTCAGTTCTCAGTTTAAACTCCTCCAGCCTGAAATATCTGAATCTGAGTGACAATAATCTGGAGGATTCAGGAGTGGAGCTTCTCTCTGTTGGACTGAAGAATCCACACTGTAAACTGGAGACACTGTGGTAAGTCCATCACTTTCTCTCTGCACTTAAACCAAATCACTCTTCTACAGAAGAAGATTCAGGAGTGCACTATGTGCTCCTTTATTGACTGTCGGCTTTTCGTCCTTGGTCTTGTCATTTTTCACTTTGAATTGATTAATTGGTTAATTTTTCTTTGATCGCTGGTAATTCTATGCACCTGTGTCCCATCACGTACCTCCTTTAGTTTATGTATAAATTCTCCTTCGTCCCATGTCTTGTCAGGATGTCATTAATTTTAAGTTACATCTGACATCTGTGTGAATGATTTTCCTTTTTTTTGCCTTTGTCATTCATTGAAATACTTATTTATAATCATCAACATTTTATAATTCTTATCAGGGGCTTATGCTACGAAGCGAGCAAACTCAGTAAGCCAAGCTAAAATGTTTGACAAGTCAGGCTTATTTTGCTCAAATTTGGTTCCACAAAAGAAGCCAGACTTAAGCCTTGCTCAGTTACTACAGCAACACATACGTTTGAACCTGCTCGGTTCCACGCTAGAGTTGGACCGTTTCTATTGCCTTGTGTATCGTTGTCTCGCTGGCTGGGCAACAAAATTGAGGAACAAGGTTCCACCGCAGTTTTATCCAATAAATTGCTGTGGATGTATTGGATCATATTATATCATTATACATTTAATAGAGAACTGTTCTAAAGTATTGGTTTGAAAGGATTTCAGGGTAATATTAATAGAATTTAATAATTATATTTCCAAAATGGTGGCTTAGTGGTTAGCACATTCGTGTTTCAGCACTAGGGAAATCCCGGTTCAAATCCCTATCTGGGTGGAGTTTCCATGTTCTCCCCGTGTCCGCGTTGGTTTCCTCCGGGTTCTCCGGTTTCCTCCCAAAGTCCAAAAACATGGATCAAGTCAACTGAGTTGTCGAAATCGCCCCATATAGAGTGCTTTGTGTGAGTGAGTGTGTGCCCAGAGATAGATTGGTGCCCCATCCTGGGTGTATCTGCCCAGTGCCCAAGACGTTCTGATGGACGATAATGGATGGATATTTCCAAAACCAATATATACATTAATCTATAGAGTACATATTTATTGTTAATCAGTAAGGGTTTTGCACATTTTAATTTATTGGTTTCATCTCAACAAATTCGGGTGTTAAATGGAATACACTTTCTCTCGCAGTTATGGTCCACAAAGACAAATTAGCATAAACTCTATACCACAAAAAATGTAATTTATTGTACCCGAGTACTAATAATAACTGATTACTTTAGGGGATGTTACTTGTAAGTATATTTTTATCCCCATTATTCCTCTTTTGTGTTCTAATTCATGCATTTTTACAAATCATATCACTCTGCAACTTACAAATGTTCAATATCTTATCTCACCTCATCTAAGGTTGCATGTGGAGTGGTGGGGGGAAGAGGTGTACCTATCCATGCCCATCCAGGGAAGAACGTTCCCTATGCCCATCCAGGGAAGAACGTTTCGGGAACTAGGCAGATATTTGTTCAATATAAATAATGTAAATGTTTGTTTAATGTGATAAAAGTAAATGCCGTAATATCCACACTACCAGCTCCATGGTCATTTTAGGACAGGATAGGACACATCCACTGGGCTTTTTTTTCAGATGATTACTTATTTGAGCTACAGATTCAGAACACACAGTATTGTATATCTCTGTAAATTAATGGGGCTGTAAATTATAAAGACAATGGGACAAAGTAAAGTTCTTACCAAACCCCAAATACTCTGTATCGTTTTGCTTTTGTTTTCCCAGTGGTGCATTTCTTTACGCTGTCTGCGATGTAAAAGTAAAATATGAGGGACAGTTTGAGCAGCTTAACGTGAAAACTGCTTAATGTGGCGTAATGTATTAAAATAGTAACCCAGAAAGACCAAACTTCACTTATTTTTGACTCTTCACATTCAGTCATTGTCTTCCGCTTAATCCTCTACCAGGGTCGAGGAGGGCCCATGCCCATCCAGGGGAGAACGTTTTGGCCACTGGGCAGATACACCCAGGACAGGGCACCAATCTATCACTGGGCACACTCACCAACACACACTATTTGGGCCAATTTAGAGTATTCATTTTACCATGAAACAAAGTTTTTCGATTGTAAAACATGGAAACTCCACCTAGATTGGGATTCGAACCTGGAATCCCCATCGCTAACGTGCTAACCATTAAGCCACCTTGACACCCACTACTGTAATTATGACTTATGTAGTAATAATTTTCACATTAAGCCAATTCTTTATAATGGGTTTAAAGAAGAAAAGAAGGCTTGCCATAAAAATCTGGTAAATCTGCAATCTGGTAGAACGTGACAGTCATGATGTTGTACTAACTTTTAGAGACGTTGACCAACAAAGAACTGAATCGGAATAAATAACTAAGAATTAACTAAAACTTAAATTGAAAATGCTTTAAAATGATAAAAATCGATGACTCGGAGAAAAACATGAGTTCAAGTCCCTGCTATGTGAGGCCAAACAAAAAGTTCTACATCTTAATTTCCTTCTCATGTTAAAGGTTAAAAACCTTTACTTTACTTCTATGATTTACAGCATTATTAATGACGTTATAAAGACCTCAGTCATGTTATTGATTAGTCTATAAACAAAACATTCTATAAATTTTGTAAGATCAAAGGATCACAGTAATATTTAATCCTGCTGTGATGGCACCTTCTTAATTAGAACAAACCTCTGTTTATTTTAGATGTGATTATAGTTACAAAGAAGGTTACATGAAGTACATACAAGACAATCGAAATAGAAGGTCCTTACAGTATGTTTGTGTGTGTGTTTGTGTTTCAGGTTGTGTAATTGTAATCTATCAAGTAAAAGTTGTGCAGTTCTATCCTCAGTTCTCAGTTTAAACACCTCCAGTCTGAAAAATCTGAACCTGAGTAACAATAAACTGGAGGATTCAGGAGTGAATCTTCTCTCTAATGGACTGAAGAATCCACACTGTAAACTGGAGACACTGCTGTAAGTTCATCAATTTCTCTCTGCACTTACACTGAACCACTCTTACACGGAATAAGAAAAACATAGCTTTTATGTTTGCTTGTTTAATATAATATTCTTATTTTCATTAAAATGAAAACCATCTTCATTGTGATGAATAAAAAAAGCATAATTTTGTTTATCACGAGAGTTCCAGTCATTATGAGCTGATTGGTAGGTTCTCTTTTTTGCCACAGGTTAAATGAATGTGGTTTAACACAAGAAGGTTTTGAGGCTGTGGCTTTAGCTCTGAGATCAAACACCTCATCAAATGTAAGAGAACTGAAACTTTGCAACAATAAACCTGGAGAAATGGGAGAGAAACTTCTCACTGATCTACAGAAGGATCCACACTATAACCTGACTATATTACAGTGAGTTACACACACACACACACACACACACACACACACACACACACACACACACACACACACCGGTATTTACTCTGATCAACACCTGATAATGTCTGATCTGATTTATTCTTCCTTACAGACTCTGATCTGAGGATTAAGAGAAGCACTGCTACACATCATCAGTGATGAATAAAATATATATTATATATTTTTAATGTTATTATTAAGATTGAAACCGTAGTAGTAACCGTATTTGAGTCCATGGTTTAGTTAATTCCTCTATCTAATAGATTGTTTTATATTTAATATATTATTAAATAAAAAATACTAAAGCCTGACTGTGAAAGCAGTATACAACAAAACATGTGAAGTACTTTGCTTGAAAAGGAGGATAAAAAAGCTGAAATAAAAACAAAAAAAATAAAACAGAAACAAACATGATCAGATAATAAAGATGAAGTTTATGTGAAACAAAGCACATAGTAACTTCAGATGTAAGCTGTAAAAAGAGAAAACAGCTTAAATAAAAATGTAAAAATCCTTCAAGTGTAAATATGTAACTGTGCGAAAAACCTATAGCTGCAGGTTCTAATTATCCGAATAACATCCTAATTTCCCCTTTTTTTGCATAATTTCAGTATTTGAGATGTTTGATTTTCTTTGTTATTTAAAAAAAGCTCAGTATTTAAGTACTAGACAGTGTACTCTACTGAGTAGAGCCGCAAAACTAAAAGCAGTAGATACTTCAGATTACCCAGTTAAGAGGGTTTTCACCTAGTATACAACTGATCCCAGACAGTGAAATGTGCTGCCTAATGAAAATCATAACCCAGGCATGTGCAAAGTCATTAAAAGCCCGGCCCAGGCTTTAAAATATAATTCCTATTCTATTCTAATGCTGTGTCAGCCTCAGAATTTTGGACATATCGTCAGATATTCAGTGGCCGCCAGGGGGCAGCAGAGGACGGGCTTTTGATTATTTCTCATTAACCTGCAATGAAAACAGACGCTTCTGACCCAACTACAGATTTTTTAAGAGGTGTTCACGACAGCATGAAAGTGACAGAGGAGCTGCTTGACCGTAAACTATAGAGTTTGTGTAATGTTCTCTGACTCTCCAGATATGAAAGAATTGAAAAGATATGAAAGAATTGTGTCTTCAGAGTTGTTCGCGCCTTAGTTGCTTATATTCGGTTACATTGTGATTTGAAAAATCGTAATTGAGACAACAACAATTGTTTTATAACAGTGCGTAACATTTGAGGTGAAAAAATATTAGAAGGAATTATTGGCCCCACGGGAATCATTGCTTCATTAAATTTGGTCCTCTTTGCAAAAAGTTTGGACACCCCTGTCATAACCCCATATTTATTTATACAACCAGCAACACAACCATGTAGTAAACCTTAATAATCAATTTCCATCAAAGGTGATGTAGTTTTTTTTTTCTTATTTAGTAGCTGCAGTCATAAGTAAATCACTAATAATTTCCCTGAATGAAACCGAGATCATATGGACTTTAATAATCCAAAACATCAGCTCTGATGAAAATGTGCAGGTTTTCTTTAAGTCCATAGAATTAACAAAGTCACGACCGAGAAAGAACAATTCATTTCAATACAACTTGACTTGAAAAAGCGTTCCATTTGCTTCTCAGTATTAACACAATCTTTAAAACTAGATTTAAACATTCCTTTGTTTATGTTTTTCATATCAATTATTCTGACCATCTGTATGTAATTATGTAACATTGTTAATTCATTACTATTCTGATGATTTATTTAATATTTTTCTGTATATAATCTTTTTGTTGTTTTGTTCTGCTGTTTGTTAGCTCTGTAGAGCAGTGGCTAGCCATCAGGGCCTTCAAGGTCTTGTCTGAAGGCCTAAAAATATCTGAATCACAGATTGATGTTAATTATATTTTGTCTATGAATATTCATTAAATAATTCCAAAAGTTCTGTCCGCTTCCTTTCAAAGTGGGTCCTCGGTTGAGTCGCTTCCAGACCACTTTTTTATTTTCTTACTCAAGCATTTAATCACATTTCTGCATCGTTGGTTGCCAGGTTACCATGTGTTTTGAGTTTCTTATCATAGGTAATTATAGTTTAAAGAGTCATTAATGTCTGACTTGAAATGAAGGCAAAGTTGGAGCACTGCAAAATACAAGTATTAGAGTGACGATTAGCCACACACTCATGAAGCACTCTTTATATATACTGTATGTACTGTATATACTACATTTACATTTGATTATTTTGCTGCCACTTTAATCCAAAATGACTTACAAGTATAGCAAAATGGTTGGGCTCAGAAAACAGGATTGATACAGCACACCTGCGGCAATGGGTCAGAGTTAAGGGTCTTGCTCAAGGACCAACATTGATAAATACAGTAGACGCAGGATTTGAACCCACAACCTTCATCGGCCAACGTGTGTGTTTTATTCATTCACTTGTTATACGTCATTCATTCATTCATTATGTTCTGTTTACTCCTCTATAAGGTTTGCAGCGGAGTTCCCCATGCCCATCCAGGGGAGAACGTTTCGGGCGCTGGATGGATACACCTAGGACAGGGCACTAATCTATCGCTGGGCACACACTCAAGGCACACAGTATGGGGCAATTTGGAGAACTCATTTGACTTGATCCATGTTTTTGGACTGTGGGAGGAAACCGGAGAATCTGGAGGAAACCCACATGGACACGGGGAGAACATGGAAACTCCACCCAGATGAGGATTCAAACCGGGAATCCCTAGCGCTGAGAGGCGTGCGTGCTAACCACTAAGCCTCCTTGCTGCCCGACTTTGTCGCTATATGAACCGACTATATGAACCGACTTTTCAGACCCTATAGCGACATATTTTAAAAAGCGACTAGTGACAAATCTAGTGACTTCTAGTGACTTTTAGGATAGCCAATAGTACTTTCCTTATTGAGGAGTTGGCAACACTGGCAGGAACAACTGTGGTGCAGTGGGTGGTGCTGTTGCCTTACATGGTAAAAAGGCTTGGTTTTGAATGACTGACTACCAATAATGCTTATTTAAGGAATTTGTAATATGGAATATTCACTCATTATCTTCCATTACTAGGGTCGAGGGAGGGGGGGTCCCTATGCCCATCCAGGACAGAACACTCCGGGTGCTGGTCAGATACATCTAGAACAGACTGCCAAAGGCCCTGTAATTTAGATTGTTTTTAAAAATTCATATCTAAAGATCTTGCTCAATTGCAGAATGCCAACATCAATGATTGATCTTTTTTATGGTGTTTGTTTTTATGGTAGTAGGGTGTTGTAATCCACAACATCTCCCTCTTTCTCACAAGTTAATTTTGTCAGTTACTGAACTTTTTATCGTCTTGTGCAGTGTCCTTTTGTCACTTAGCAGTTTAAAACTAAAAGTATATTCCAGATTCTAAACAGAATTAATTGTAAATATTAATGGGAATTTTGTGTTTATTCATTCATTATCTTACGCTTAATCCTCTCCTAGGCGCGCGTGGGGGGGGGGGGGGGGGGGGGGGGTTCCTCATGCACATCCAGGGGAGAACATTTTGGACGCTGGGCAGATACACCCAGGACAGGTTCTGTATGTTGTCCCAATGTCTGCATACTTTGTTTAATATTACCTTACAACTGAAAAACACACAAAAAATCATTCTGCTTTGTCAATATACGATTAACACCATCTGTTACAAGTATCACAACACTTCATGTCTCTCTGTTCTTCTTAGGGATCTTCTAGCCAAGGCCTTTATGAGGTTCTTGCTTATGTTGAATGTCTGCTTTGGTTTTCTGCTTTAATTGTAATGTAAGATGGCATGGAAACAGGAACAACAGTGGTGCAGTGGGTGGTGCTGTTGCCTCACATCTGAAAAAAGCTTGGTTTTGAATCTCAGGCTGACTACCAATAATCCTTCTTTAAGGAATTTGTATTAATTAATTAATTCATTCATTATCTTTCGCTTTATCCTCTACTAGGGTTGTGGGGGGTTCCCTATGCCGATCCAGGGGAGAACGTTTCGGGTGCTGGGCAGGACAGGACGTCAATCTATCGCTGGGAATACACTCACCCACACAGACAATCACACAATATATGGGGCAATTTAAAGCATTTGATTTATCAGAATCATAATTCATTATGATTGGGGGGATTTCAGAATTTTCCATAAATCCTTGTTGTTGAACGTTTTGTTTGTCAGTTCTTGTGTGAGGTCTTCTAACCAAGGCCTTTATGAGATTCTTGAATGCACTGGTTCTTTAATTTTTTAATACACATATATTTGATAATGTTTAGGACTATGAGGGGCATATTAAACCTAAAAAATGTCATATGCTGCTGTTCTCTCCCTCCTCGTTTCGTGTCTTTTCGAAATGTGTCAAAAGAAGTTTGGACACACCACCTTTTTGCTCCATTCTCTATTTCCTCTACTTACCATTATGACGGATTTTGTAGTTTTACAGTTACAGACTGTAGACGATTCTCTATTGGTCAGGACCATCACAGAACAGTATTATTTGGGTGGTGGATTGTTTATTGTCAATTCTGCAGTGACACTGATGCGGTGAGGAGGTAGTTTCATTTCTACACCTCAGTGACACTACTGGGATAGGAATAATGCACCAAGCAAATATTATCTGCTCTGTGTGGTACTATTTGGAGCCCTGATCATTACAGAACTGAGTAAAGGGAAAGTACACAGTATGTACAGTATTCCACAAACAGATGGACTAAGTCTAGAATTGTAGAACTACAAAGTCCATCTTTATAGGAAGTGGAACTGAGAACATGAACAATAAGTGGAGCAAAATGGAGGCGTGGCCAAATATTTTTCTGATACAGTACTAGCACATATATCACTAAAAAGAGCAATATTATAGTATTGCAATCAATTGTGTAGTTAAATATGATTTTGTTATTACAAACATTTCCATTAGATATTTTTTGGTCTTCTAGTCAATACATCTTAGTAATTTATTTACATTTTCATTTGTGCCTTTTTCTGTGTTGCAAAGCTTAAAGTAGTCACTGGCTGCTGATTGTTGATACAAGGTTTTGAGGAATATCTATAAAGCTAAGAAATTTCCATTACTTGAACTTCCCTAAACAAGCTGTAGCACTAACAATAATCGATTTGAACCGAAAAATCTTTTTTCAATGTTACATGCAGTTAATTTGCATTCATAATTTAAGTAGTTGATCCTGCTCCAATATAGTGTGTGTTTATGTGAGTTAGTGTGTGCCCAGTGATAGATTAGTGTCCTGTCCTGGGTGTATCTGCCCAGCGCCCAAAACGTTCTCCCCTTTATGAACATAAACCCCCCACGACCCTAGCAGAGGATTAAACAGAGATACTCAGATTACATGCATGTTTGCCTCTCAGTGCTGGGGATCCAGGTTCGAATCCCAATCTAGGTGGAGTTTCCATGTTCTCCCCATGTCCACGTGGGTTTCCTCCAGGTTCTCCGGTTGTCTCACACAGTCCAAAAACATGCATTCAATGTAAATTGAATGCTATAAATTGACCCATATGGAATGTGCATGTGTCTGTGTGAGTGTGCGCCCAGTGATGGATTGGAACCCCCCCCCCCTATTTAGAGATTTAGACTAGGGGCAGCACGGTGGTTTAGTGGTTTTCACATCCGCATCTCAGTGCTGGGGATCCAGATTCGAATCCTAATCTGGGTGGAGTTTCCATGTTCTCCCCGTGTCCACATGGGTTTCCTGCAGGTTCTCTGGTTTTCTCCAACAGTCTAAAATCATAGATTCAAGGTAAATTGAATGCTCTAAAATGCCCCATATGGGGTATGCTTGTGTCTGTGTGTTTGAGAGAGTCAGTGTGTGCCAAGTGATGGATTGGCACCCTGTCCTGGGCGTACCCCAGCGCACGAAACGTTCTCCTCTGGATGGACATGGAGAACGTGCAGAAGATAAATAAATAAGATGAGTGCAGTGACTGCTGACTCGGCGGTAAAAGTACAACGGTTTATTAACAATTTCATTCTCATTGTCATTCAAGATATTTCAATGGTTGAAGTCATTATATGGAAAGGTAAACATGACTGATGCTGTCGCTTCTGACAATAAATGCTATCATTATACCTCCTATTAAAGTCTGGCACATCTGCATGATGAATTCAGGAAAGAAAAACCGAAACGGGAAAATGCTCAAATGCAAACGCACTCTTGTTCACATGTTCCTCACACAAAGTGCACGCGCATGTCATACATCACATGTCGATACATAAATTAACTCAGCTCTATAGTTATTTTGTAACATCTTTAAAGGTTGTATTGTTTAAATCCGTTTCCATGACATATCAGTTGCTATACAATGCTTTTAATGGTTTTCGGCTTCGTCCTGGATGAAACGTATGATTTGAATGTGTTGGCACATTTCATGTCCTTTAGTAAGTAAGTAACTACACACAGACCTACAGTGTCCTTTAGAAACTTAAACTCAACAACATGAACAGGAGAAAAAAAGAACTATTTTGCTAAAACATACTGTTTTAAGTGTAAAAAAAAAGCATCATTTCCCATTTCTCTTCTTTCCATTAACAATCATAGTACCGGTTCTTTCCACCAGAGGGCTCAGTTACTCAAAGTTTGGCCTCTATTTAACTGCCACTTGAAGAACAGCAGTTAATGACATCGATTCCTGTTCTTCACTTTGATCTGTGTGGACAGTAAGTCAACATGAACTGTGACACTTTCTATGAATCCGGTATTTATAATGCATTTTAAACAGATTCATAATGCTTTAAAGTACCACGGTTTGGTTCACACTGTGATATGGACCTCACGGTTCGATATGAATTCCATACAGGGTTAGGGTCAGATTTTTTTTATCACTGAGCACTTTTATTAAACTCCTGAAACCAGGTTCCTCCACTACAGCATATGGAGCATATCGCAGATCACTTCTTGCGGCTTCACTGTATTGTGGGTTTGTTTTTTTAATAAATTTAATTCTGTATCAGAGTTTTTTCGCTCTATCGAGGCATTTTGCGCTATATATATTACTAAATTTCTGTAGATTTATGAGTTTAAATGCATATGAAGTGTTTATACAAGTGCGGGAAGGGTTAATAAACCTTAAACATATAATAATACAATCATTCTAATGCGCTACATGGCGGGGTCTCTGTAACAGAACCTCCGTGATATGTGAGGGATTACTGGACATGCTCATTGCTTCAGTAATGTATTAGTTCTGTCTGATTTTTCATCTTGGGGTGGAGGATTAAGCGTGCACACGTTAACTCATGAAAAACATCATAGGTTTAGTGGAATCAGTGTAAAATCTTTTGGAGATGAATCGCTGGGTTGCAGGTTTTTTATGAGCTCTGGCTCTCGATGTGGATGATTCTGCTGAGTATGCGTTAGCACGTTTCAAATGTCAAATTCACAAACATACCTCATTCAAACATACTATCGCCGCACAACGAGGATAAATTGGCTATGTTGGATCGACCCCCCCCCACGTTGCTTCAGTGCTGCCTGTCAATTACAGGAAGCCAAACTCCTCCCACACGGTTGATTTGAATGAAGCAGTGGATGGAATTTGCATGTATGGTTTCCACTCTCGCTCCAAGCTCTGCCTCTAAACTGAGCTAAACTTAGCAGGGCATGCTTAAAGGTGTTTACAGCTAAGGGGCAACTCGCATATTGGCTTGGGAGTACAAATCACCTCTAAATTTATTTCCGCCTTGGGTTTTTGGTCTCCACAAATTTCATACCGTTGTATTCTCTGTGCAACTGTGCGTACCAAACCGCATGGCCCGAATACAACGTACCATTACACCTCTACTTTAAAGTGAGTGAGTGATCTATTTAAGGGAGAACATTTCGGGCGCCGGGCAGATACACTTAGGACAGGCCGCCAATCTATCACTAGGTACACATTCACACAGACACACACTATATATGGGGCAATTTATAGCATTCAATTTACCTCGAGGGCGGCATGGTGACTTAGTGATTAGCCTGTCCCTCTCTCAGCGCTGGGGATCCAGGTTCAAATCCCTATCTGGCTGGAGTTTCCATGTTCTCTCTGTGTCGGCATTGGTGTCTTCCGGGGTCTCCGGTTTCCTCCCAAAGTCCAAAAAGATGGATTCAAGGTAAATTGAATGCTCTGAATTGCCCCATATAGTGTGTTTTTGTGTGTGTGAGTGTGTGCTCTGTAATGGATTAGCGCCCTAAATGTTCTCTACTGGATGGGCATGGAACCCCCGCGACCCTAGTATAGGATTAAGTGGAAGATAATGAATGAATTAATTTACTTTGAATGTTCTTGAAGAAAACATGACAACTCCACCCATATCTGGATTTGAACCTGGACACATTTGATTGTTAGTGCTGGGGACTAACAATCAAATGTGTTGCCACAGTGCCGCCTATCCAAAGAATCCAAAGTTTATATTATGATTTGTGTTGTAAAGCCTTATGTCATATTATTTTAACACTTGATTGTAATTATGAACATCTATGTTCATTAACAGAGGCTTATAAATATAAAGCAATATAAATATTGCAATATAAAGCATTGAGATGCGATTATAATGCATTATAAATACCAGATTCATAGAAAGTGTGACATCACTGCTTCCTCTCTTGTGTTCTCATTTTGTAACAAACCTGTACACGGGTTCCCAACAACGTCAGTCAGTCCACATCGCCTTTAATACTATTATAGTCAATAAATTAAGCACCAATGATCTGCAAAAGAAGCGAGTACTAAACGTGACCTGTACAGTAAAAGAGATTTTACTGCTGCAGTTCTACATTTTAAAAGGACGACCTGCAGCTCACAACTTGTCCTCTATTACAAAATGCTCGCTATACTAAACAGGGACACACATTCTCAGGCACGGTCTAATTATTATATATGGTTCTTTTGCCGTGGAACGACATCACAGCCTCCGCAAGGTCCATTGTTAGCAGTCTGTATCATTTGGTTCTTGTTCATCTTTGTTAAAAGAGTCAAAGCATTTGATCCAAGTCGATATTTCATAACGAAATACAATGTTTATATGTTGACTTTTGGATCCCCAGCTCATTCCCAAAAACACGAGGGAGGAGTGTTCCCGTATTTTCACCGCGATGAGGAACACATCAGGTGCCTGTGCACTTGTATGGATGACTCCGCCCTTGATGATGCAGTACGTGGAAGAATCATCGCACTAGTTCTTGAGTACGTTCTTGAGTCGCTTGATCCATAGTCTGTTTGAAGAACTGTAAAAAGCAGCATGAGATACACCAAAGCTTTCATTCGGATGTATCTGTCAGTACGTCTCCAAAAACCAAAAGTTTTAAGGTTCTATATAAGTTCTTAATGTTCTAGCTAGCTCAGTCAGAGGACAAAAAGCAGGCGTTCCTTCGAAAACAGAACGTTCAACTTGGTCGTCCACTCGGTCGATATTTTATGTAGCGAACCGACCCTACATGCCAAAAGCCTGTGTCCTGGTGTAGCAGATATACCAAAAAGCTTTGCTATCTACTAATGACGTCGTTAAACTCCGAATGCCTGCTTCCGAACTCCGAGCGTCTCCTCGACCGTTCTGCGGAGGCTAGGAGATGAGCAGGGCCACAAGAAGCAGCATGGTGATGGTGATCAGCAGTCGATCTCGAGATGGACTGCTCCCACTGACACTTTTCTCCAGTTTTGGAATCTTGGGATTGAACTCATCTGCAAAGCAAACAAAAAAAAAGGATCATGGGAGATCACAAGTAATCAATTAAACATTGATTCAGGTTGAACTGGCTGCTCTAAATTGCCCCCACGTTCCGAAACATCCAAATCTGTTTGGAAACAGGTTTTACACTTTATATAAGGGTATGTTTTAGTTTGTAGTGTCGCTTTACATTTGTTTGTTAGCATGCTATACGTAGAATATCTCTTTGCTAATGCTTGTGATCTCCCATTATCCTGGATGTTTCGGGAATGTGGGGGTGTTTTGTAAAGCAGCGGGATCTCTGGTTTTCTTTCACAGTGCCAAAACATGGATTCAGGGTGAACTGGCTGCTCTTAATTGCCCTTATATTAACATGTTAGTATGTATGTTAGTTGGCTCCCTGTCTTTGTTGCCCTGTCCCTGTACTATCTTAATTGTTCCTGTATAGTGTGTTTTTGTGTGTTTGTGTGTACTTAGTGATAGGTTGGTGCCCTGTCCTGGGTGTATTTGCCCAGCACCTGATGAACCCCCATCCCCTTGCGACTGTAATATAGGATAGGATGGAATAATGAGATGAGAAGTTTTTAATTCGGGTAGCATGGTGGCATAGTGCTTAGCACATCTGTCTCTCAGTGTTGGGGATTCAGGCCCAAATTCCAGTCTTTCCACAGTCCAAAAAACAAGGATTCAAGGTGAATTGGCTGCTCCAAATTGCCGCTATGCTAATTGTCCAGTTAACATGTTAGTATATATGTTAGTTGGCACCCTGTCCTGGGTGTTTATGCCCATCACCCTATGGTAAATTGCCCATATGTACAGTATATTGTGTTAGTATTGTGTGAGTGAGTGTGTGCCCAGTGATGGATTGGCATACTGTCCTGGGTGTATCTACCCAGTGCCTGAAACACTGGGTGGTCATGGGGAAACACCCGAGACCCTCATATAGGATTAATTGGATATTTATTTTATAAAACCAATAAGGCACTGAGGTTGAGAAAGAGGTGTAACTGTCATCCACTACACATTGTACCTAATAACACCTCTTTATGTGATTTATTCACAATAATGCCACCCTCTCGCACCTTATTGCCTTATTGCTTGCTGAAGGTGGTGCCCAGTACTGTTGGAGCCTCATACATGGGGTGGGGATTCATAGTCCATAAGAGTTGCTAGCTTATTTTGCATCCTCTTATCTCCCACAACCTGCACTGGGTCTAAGGGTTCCTCTGGGACAGAGCTGGCATTACTATACAATACTCTATCCATCCATTAGCTTCCACTTAATCCTCTACTAGGGTTGTGGGGGGATTCCCCATGCCCATCCAGGGGAGAACGTTTTCGGGCGCTGGGTAGATACACCCAGGACAGGGCGCCAAGCTATCACTGGGCACACACTCACTCACACAGACACATTCTATATGGGGCAATTTGGAGCATTCAATCCATTTTTTGGACTGTGGGAGGAAACCGATGAACACGGAGGAAACCCACGCAGACATGGGGAGAACATGGAAACTCCACCCAGACTCCATACTATACAATACTATACTATATAATCTTATATGCCCTATGTGTGGATGCATGTTTCTGACTTCCAAGTTCTATAACATTAGAAACCATCAAAAACAGAAAACTAGCCCATTAGTTGTCCAGAAATAAAAGCAAACCTACCAATGTCGTGTATATTAGGTCTGGTTGTGAAGTCAGGAGGGCTCTGGTCTGAGTCATCATCTGCTTGCGAAACTGCAAGAGAAAAGGAGCCAATATAAGAACACAACACGCCAAAAAAAATCCGAATATGCTGCTATTTTTAACAGTTATTTTGTAAATGTGATGTTCCAAAAGTTCTATTTGAATTTAAACCAGTATATTTTGTCATGTTTTAAAATATTACATTCATATTTACATTTAGTTGGTTCCTCACTGGCTTCATGTGTTTGAAGTATTCATATTTAGCCTTGTTTTACAGAACTTAGCAATTATTTTCCCCAAAATGTTTTAAAGAAGCAGGTATTTATGGCGCACCTTGCGCTTGCTCGGGCTGAATATGTGCATTGCATGCTCGTCAACATGCTCTATGAAGGAATTATTACGTATTATGGTTCCACACTGGCTTCATGTATTTCAAGTATTTACATCTTAGCTTCGTTTTACAGAACTTGGCAATCATTTCCTCTAATAAGGTTTTTCGGCGCACCTGACGCGTGCACGCACTGAAGGAAGAACATAATTTATTTGCCAGCGTGCACATAATGAATAATAATGATAACGTGCTGTTTTAGTACATAATTCATTTGAAAACCTGCTTTCTGGTCTGCAGCATGAAACTTGTCAGGGTATTTAAATTCAGGGGTTGGACTTTCTGTGACGCATCAGCGTATCAATAACGGCACACCGCAGGGGAGAACAACACATATGCAAAAATAGGTGGCTTTTTAAGCGACTTAAAAATGAGAGAACACCACACGTCAGTAGTTAAGAAAAAAATAGCTACACTGTAATATAACCAAACCTGATCATTATCCAATCCCGCCTTTTATATATGTTTTTTATATCAGTGTTTGTGGAAGAGATGTGGCTCTCGGCTTATGGACTGGTGCAGAACCAACAACCTGCCTCTGAACTTAGGCAAGACCAAAGAGATGGTTGTTGACTTCAGGAGGACAAGGCTTGATCACTCTCCACTGAACATCGACGGCTCCGCTGTGAAGATCGTCAAGAACACCAAGTTCCTTGGAGTTCACCTGGCAGAGGATCTCACCTGGTCTCTCAACACCAACACCATCGTCAAGAAGGCCCAGCAGCCAGAAGCACCAGGCGACATAGAGCGCAGTGGAGTGTATTTTGGAAAAATAGAGTGAAGGTAAGAGGGGACAGATCCAGAGATTATCCTGTAGGTCAGAGTCAGTGTCTTGTACTGAATGCGAGCTGCTACAGGCAGCCAATCGAGAGAGAGAGGAGTAGTGGAGATATGAGTTCGCTTGAGCTGGTTAAATAGTTTGAAAAGACCGGCAAGCAATGCATTACAATAATCAAGCCGGGATAGGATGAGGGTTTGAACTAACAGTTGAGTAGCATGTTCAGTCAAGAAAGGTCTGAATGCGAGCAGCTACAGGCAGCCAATGGAGAGAAAGGAGTAGTGGAGTGACATGAGGTCGCTGATTCAGTTGAAGAGGTCTGATTGGGCAAGCTGGGAGACCGGCAAGCAATGCATTACAGCAATCGAGCTGGGATAGGATTTAAGTGAGGATCTGCAGAACAGTTCTCATTCAATGCAAAAGGATGTGCAACGGTGCACAGTATATTAATACTAAAAAGGTATTGCAATGCCCTGCTGATAAAAATGGTATGATACCCAACATCAATACCACGTTTAGATTTATATTTGTAGCCAGATTCTGAATATGCCTGCAGGGAGTGGATGCAGAGCTTTGGTATTAATGTTGGGTATCATAGCATTTTTATCAGCGGGGGCATTGCAAAACCTTTTTAGTATTAAGTGTATTTAATAGTATACACTTAGTATTTTGTGCTCTGTTTCACCCCGGCTGTAAACACACCACAAGTTAAGCAGTTTGTAAACTATTACCCTCAGCTAAGGAAGCACAGATGACCACACCCGATCAAATTTCAGAAACAGAACACTTTATTAATCCCCGGGGGGAAATTGCAGGTTTTACAGATGCTCCGTTTGTCGTGTTTATATATACAAAACTAGAAATAAAAAATTAACAATAAGCACAGTAAATTTACTTGGATTACTCATTTATTTTATTTATTGTAATGCTAATGCATTTAGATTTATTATTTTATATTTGTAGCCAGATTCTGAATACGCCTGCAGGGAGTGGATGCAGAGCTTCGGTATTAATGTTGGGTATCATATCATTTTAATCAGCAGGGCAGTGCAATACCTTTTTAGTATTAAATTTTGTGTACTGTTCCACCCCGACTGTAACCACACCACAAGTTTAGCAGTTTGTAAACTATTGCCCTCAGGTAGTGAAGCACGAATGACCACACCCCGTTTAAATTTCAAAATCAAAATCAGAAATACTTTTTTTTCAAATACTTTATTAATCCCCAGGGGGAAATTGCATGTTTCACAGATGCTTGTCATGTTTATATAAACAAAAGTAGACATTAAAATTAACAATAAGCACAGGTAAATTTACTTGGATTACTCATTTAAAAATTTTATTTTTTAATTTATTTATTGTAATGCTAATGCAATCTGATATATTATTAAATTTGTAGCCAGATTCTGAATATGCAGGGAGTGGATGCAGAGCTTCATTATTAATGTTGGGTATCATACCATTTTTTTTCAGCAGGGCATTGCAATACCTTTATAGTATTAATATACTGTGCACCATTGCACATCGTTGTGCATCGAATGAGAACTGTTCTGCAAATCTCCACATAAATCCTATCCCGGCTCAATTGCTGTAATGCATTGCTTGCCCAATCAGACCTACATTTTTTATTATCAAGTATGTTTATTAAACGCCTGAAAGCAGGCTCCTCCACCACAGCATATGGATAATATTGCAGATCACTACTCACGGCTTCACTGTATTGTGGGTTTGTTTTTTAATAGACCTAATTCTGTATCAGAGGTTTCGCCACACTGCAGTGTTTTGCACTATATATGTTACTAAATTAGTGTAGGTTTAAGAATTTAATGGCGTATGATGGGTTTATATAAGTGCGGGAAGGGTTTATAAAGCTTTAAACATATAAGTAATACAATAATTCTAACACCGTTACATGGCGGGGTCTCTGTAAAGGAACCCCTGGGATATGTGAGGGATTACTGGACATGCTCATTGCTTCAGTAATGGATTTGTTCTGTCTGATTTCACATCTTGGGAGTGGAGGATTAAGTGCACACATGTTTACTCATGAAAAAATGTTTTAGTTTTTAGGTTTTACCATGCCCATTCAGGGGAGAATGTTTCAGGTGCTGGGCAGATACACCCAGGACAGGGTGCCAATCCATCGCTGGACACACACTCTATGGTGCAATTTAAATAAGGGCAATTTAGAGCAGTCAATTCACCTTGAATACATGTTTTTGGACTGTGGGAGAAAATCCACGCAGACATAGGGAGAACATGGATTGCCATATATGACAATCACACTATTATTATCCAATTTTTATTATTCCACCGTTATTGTCCGTCTTTTATCTTTTTAACAATCCACACGATATTTACATTACACGTCCAGCTCATTGGTGAGATAAGTGCTTGTATACAGCTATGGAATCATCTGCACGCTTCCTGAGATATTCCTGTTTTTCCAAGCCAGAATTCCCATTCATTATGCATTAAGGTAATTTTATTTATAAAAAAAATATTTAAAAAAATAAAAATAAATTATTTTTATAAAAAATATTTCAGCTACAAAAACCAAATTCGCTGGAGTCGAAGATTACTGCTGCCAGACCAGAATTGTATACAGCTAAGCAATCAGTTGCATGCTTCCCGAGATATTCCTGTTTTTCTGAGCCAGAATTCCCATTCATTTAGTATTTTTGGTCCCATTAATTTACATTGATTTCTATGGAGGTTCAACGCCGTTCCAATTCTAAATTGTCCCAACCATTGATGTGACCACGGCCTGTAGACATCCTATTTCCCAGTCACATCCACTTTTTACCTCAATCCCTGTGTTGCTTTGATATACACATGCACTGTGTCCCCTACGGCCATGCTGCAATCACACTCGCATTTTCTTCAGGAAATGCACCTCTCTAGTTTTTCTTAAGGTTCTATTCTCATGCACATGTAGAGATGACTTTTCCTGATGTGGGTGAAACATTTTAGCAACATCAGGGCTGCGACGTTCGAAATTAGCTTGTGGCGTATTTTCTCATTCGGCCTTTGACTTAAACCTGTGATAACATCCTTCAACGTACAAGGACGAAATGACAATATGTCGATTTCAAACTTTAAATACCTGTTCTCATTATAATAACCCATTAATAACCCATTTTAGTCCAGGAATGATATTAATACTCTTTAGCATAAGCAAAAGTGAAATATCAGTATACAGTACATCAGTGGCAGGCCGTCAGGGCCTTCAAGCTCTTCTCTAAATGCTTTTAAAATATATGAATCTCAGACTTATGTTAATTCTGTTTTGACCTTAAATACTCATTAAGTAATTTCAAATGTTCAAAATGATTGGCCCCCGGGCATCTTTAGTTTATTAGTGTGATCGCCGTATATGGATACAATTGTCTTTCGATTTTTATTATTCCATCCTTTTGTCTGGCTTTCTTCTCCTGCAATTTTCAACCAATTAACACTATGTTCACAGGACACATCTGGATCATTGGTGAGACCACTACTTGTAACAGCCAAGGTATCAGTCGAAGCATTCCCGAGATATTCCCATTTTTCTGGATTAAATTCCGGATTAATTTTCTGGATAAAATTCCCATTCATTTTGCATTATGGTGATTTTTGCACTCCTGTTATTCGGCCATTTGAGCTACAAAGATGAAATTCGCTGGAGACGGCGATGACTGCCTTATGAAATTGCAGAGTGATCGAAAGAAATCCTGTTACCCCGCCACGTCCACTTTTTACCTGGTTCGCTGTATTGCTTTGATATGCGTATGCACTGTGCCTCTTACAGCCACTCTGCAATCGCACTCGCAATTTCTTCAGGAAATGCATCTTTCTATTTACATTTTGGCCTCTTTTCAATAGGTTTGGACACCCTTGCTGTTGGTTTGATCGGGAGGACGAGTTTCCCATGAGGAAGTACCACATGAACATCCTCTGAAGTCGGAAGCTCAAGTCGGAAACATCAAATTTTCGATGCTGCCCGAATTGGCCGAGTAGTGCCGTAAACTCTATTTTCAAGCTGGCTGAACAGTTAATCATTGTAAGATGTAAAATAATAACCTACAATTTATGGGTTAGATGTAATAGATGTGGGCGTCACAGGGGCTTAGTGGTCAGCATGTTCGCCTCTTAGTGATTCCTCAGGGATTCCCGGTTCGATTCCCAATATGGTTGGAGTTTCTATGTTCTCCTTGTCTCGGCGTGGTTGCCTCCAGGTTTTACGATTTCATCCCACAGTCTCAAAACATGGCTCAAGGTCAATTCAATTCTCCAAATTGCCCCATATAGAGTGTCTGTGTGAGTGAGTGTGTGCCCAGCGATAGATTGGTGCCCTGTCCTGGGTGTATCTGCCCAGCGCCCGAAACGTTCTCCCCTGGTTGGGCATGGGTAATCTCCCCGAACCCCCCCTCCATGATCCTAGTAGAGGATTAAGCCTCTATTTTAACCTCTACAATGATACATATGTTATTTTGCAATACATGTGCTCAAAAACACTTTATTAACCATATGATGTAACAAAGGTTGACAGTATCCATGTTTATTTCTTTTACTTTCCATACAAACCACATGAACGCGTCCAAATCTGGTGGACGAGTTTCATCTCGGAGAAACCTACCGCCCAACATGCACTTAAAAGCACCATATATATATATATATATTTGTGGATAAGAGAGTGATAATGGAGTGCTAGGAATTACCTGTAGAACAGCACACAAAGACACGTAATCTTAAACAACTGTGACCATGATGATGGGTTGGTGTAGCTGAAAAACAGACAAATTAAAGAGAAGTTAAAGAACACTTAGGTACAAGGTTGTAAACATGACTAACACATTTCATCACATGGTTTTATCTGATTGCGTGATCAAGTTAGCATTTAAGCTCTTATTTGCTTTTACATCAACGTCAGGCTGAAGTATTATTCAGCATCGTGTTTGAAAAGCGAAGCAACGTTGAAACGACAATGTTTTTCAGCGCAAGTTTTACATCCGACACCATACACAATTTGCAAATGTACATATACTATATGCTAATTAGCGCTTAGTGGGTACACACACACACAGACACACACACACAAACACACACAAGTCACTGAATGTTTTAAAGGAATCGCGCTGCTTCTTTTTGGACATGTTTGAAGTACCTGTTCTCCTCAAACACTCAAATTTTGCATCTAACTATACTATATGGGGTGGCATGGTGGCTTAGTGGTTAGCATGTTCTCCTCTCAGCACTAGGGATTCCTGGTTTGAATCCCAATCTGGGTGAAATTTCCATGTTCTCCCTGTGTCGGCGTGGATTTTTTCTGGGTTCTCCAGTTTCCTCCCACAGTCCAATGGATTAAGATCAATTGAATTCTCTAAATTGCGCATCTAGAGTGCCCAGCGATAGATTGGCGCCCTGTCCTGAGTGTATCTTTCGAGTGCCCGAAACGTTCTCCCCTGAATGGGCATTTCTCCCACAGTCCTAATATGGATTCAAGGTAAATTGAATGCTCTTAATTGCACCATATAGTGTGTGATTGCGCCCAGCAATAGATTGGCACACTGACCCTGGTGTATGTCCCCAGCACCTAAAACATTCTCCCCTGGTTGGGCATGGGGAACCTCTCTGCAACCCAAGTAGAGGATTAAGCGGAAGATAATGAGATGTGACTTTTTAAAAAAATATTTTAGTCGGACTAAGGGGCAGCATGGTGGTGTAGTGTTTAGCATGTTCTCCTCTCTTCGCTGGAGATCCAGGTTTGAATCCCGATTTGGGTGGCGTTTCCATGTACTCCTTGGATCTGTGTGGGTTTTCTCCAGCTTCTCCGGTTTCCTCTCACAGTCCAAAAACATGGATTCAAGGTAAATTGAATGCTCTAAATTGTCCCATATAGAGTGAGATTTGATTGTGTGTGTGTGTGTGTGAGTGTGCTCTAAATTGCCCATACATAGTGTCAGCGATCGATTTTATTTTTTTATAAAATCATTTTCTTTTATTTTAAAATAATTTATTTATCTTATTTTATTTTAAAATCATTTACTTAATTTATCTTATTTTATTTTTTTTATTTTATTTTATTTTATTTTATCAATTTTATTTTATTAGCGATCGATTTTAGCGATCGAGATGATCGAGTCGTCCTGGGTGTATCTGCCCAGAGCCCGAAACGTTCTCCCCTGGATGGGCATGGGGAACTCCCCATGGTTCCCCTAGTAGAGGATTAAGCAGAAGATAATGAATGAATGAATTGGACTATGACAATCCGGCATTATTCAACTCGAGGGAAAGGAAGCAGATAACATTTGGAAGCAGGGCGAGGGTTGTCCTTTCTTTAATTTGTAATACAAAGAAATTGTGAAATGCCTGGAACTCACAATGGGGCGTTTGCAAATCAATACCTCTTTACTATTTATAGCGGCCCTTTAAGTAGACTTTCAAACTTAGCTCTTTCACAAATACAAACACCGCTGTGTCCAATATGAACACAATGCCGGAAGGAATTAAAGCTTAGATGCTAATCCTATGGCTGTATTAGTAGTCAGCACATGGACAGAGCCTGCCATCTTCTGTCTTCTTAAAGTAGAACCATGAGGAGGCTGGATTTGCACCAGTAGCATTTTATATATTATATTATATACTTCCAAAATAATGAGCATTCAGCAGATAATAATTATAGATGGCTGGACAAGTAATTGTAATGGAAATAATATGAAGCAGGGAGGCATGGTGCATAAGATAAAATGAGATAAGATGAGATAAGACAGTCTTTATTGTTTATTATCTTTGGTAGCTCTCAATGAGACCAACAACAAAAATATTAAAATATATTAAAAAGTACAAAAGAAGAAATAACGAGATCTCATCTCATTTCATCATCTTCCGCTTAATTCTATAGTAAAGTCACGGGGAGGGGGGGTTCCCTATGGCCATCCAGGGAGAACGTTTGGCACGTTGGGTAAATACACCCAGGACAGGGCGCCAATCTATCATTGGGCACACTCACACATACAGATACACATACACTCTATATGGGGCAATTTAAAGCATTCAGTTGACCTTGATCCATGTTTTTGGACTGTGGAAGAAAATTGGAGAAATCCATGCGGACACGGGGAGAACATGGAAACTCCACCCAGATCCGGATTTGAACCTGGATCCCCAGTGGTGAGAGGAGAACCTGTTAACCCCTAAGCCACTGTGCCACCTCATTGTCATTTCTCATTATTTTCCACTTTAACCTCTACTAGGATTGCGGGGGGTTCCCCATGTCCATCCAGGTTCTAGAGTCTGCTTTATGCAGGTGCTCATGACACTACTCTGTCTGCTATCTTTCTTGACTGTTTATCTGCCTTTGAGTTCAGATTTCCAATCGAGAAATGAGGGCATGGCAGCTCACTGTTAGGGGGTTGGGCCATCAATCAGAAGGTTGTCGGTTCAAATCCCAGGTGCACTGATATAACCAATATTCAAGTTGGGATACAAGTCAATTTGGATAAAAGTGTCTGCGAAATAACCTGATGTAGACAAGTCTAAAATTTTTTGAGGTATTCCCAGTTCTTCAGTGTGTTGTTGTGTAGCTCAATTTCTCAGGAGTGATTCCCATTGCTTACTCATCACTTAAACCTGATCCTGCATATGCCACCCCTTCTCTATCCAGCATAGACTCTCCATCCAACTTTTAAAATTTCCTTATTTAGGGAGGCACGGTGGCTTAGCGGTTAGCACGTTCTCCTCTCAGAGCTGGGTATTCAGGTTCGAATACTAATCTGGGTGGAGTTTCCATGGTCTCCATGTGTCCGTGTAGGTTTCCTCCGGGAAAAACTTGGACCCAAGGTAAATCGAAAGCTCTAAATTGCCCTATATAGTGTGTGTGTGTGTCTGTGTCATTGTGTGTGCCCAGCGATAGATTGGCACCCTGTCCTGGGTGTATCTGCCCAGCGCCCGAAACGTTATCCACTGGATGGATATGGGGAACCCCTCCTGTGACCCCAATAAAAGACTAAGCGGAAGATAATGACATGATATGTGACGTTAAAAAATATATATTTTAGTCAAACAAATAAGCTTATTGATTGCAAATGTGGCTTAGTGGTTAGCAAGTTCTCCTCTCACGCTGGGGATCCAGGTTCTTATCCCAATCTGGGTGGAGTTTTCATGTTCTCCCCGTGTCCGCGTGGGTTTCCTCAGGGTTCTCGGGTTTCCTTCCACAGTCCAAAAACATGGACCGAAGGTAAATTGAATGCTCTAAATTGCCGCATAGAGAGTTGTGTGAGTGAGACTGTGCCCATAGACTGGCGTCCTGTCCTGGGTGTATCTGCCCAGCACCTGAAACGTTCTCTTCTGGATGGACATGGGGAACCACCCCGCGACTCTAGTAGACGATTAAACGGGAGATAATAAATGAATGAATATCCAAAGTCAGATCTTTCTGTATTAGTTTCCTGCCATTTTGCCTCCTTCCCATGAGCATCTGGCCTGATGAGAGCTGTATCGTATCTGTCAAAAAATGCTTTCCATCCAGATACTTACAATGTATATATATATTGCACTTCTGACATTTCATTGGCCCTGTACTTGTACTCTGAACAATGACAATAAAGTTGAATTTAATCTAATACAATCTAATCTAATACGTACTTGCAATTTCTCAAAAACAAATGATTTAATTTATGTCAGTACAGTCGGTGCCCATGATCCTTTCTGTATAGAGTTTGTATGTACTTCTCATGTCTGAGTCTCCACTGTGAGCTCCACATTGCCCCTGGTACATCAATCTATCCATTATCTTCCATTTTATCCTCTACTAGGGTCGCCGGGGGGTTCCCCATGGCCATCCAGGGGAGAACTTTTTGGGTGCTGCGCAGATACACCCAGGACAGGGCACCAATCTATCGCTGGGCATACACGCACACAGACACTCACTCACACAGACACACTCTATATGGGGCAATTTGGAGAATTCAATTGACATTGATCCATGTTTTTGGACTGTGGGCGGAAACCAGAGAACCCGGAGGAGACCCACGCAGACACGTGGAGAACATGGAAACTCCACCCAAATTGGGATTCGAACCGGGAATCCCTAGTGCTGAGAGGCGAATATGCTAACCACTAAGCCACCGTGCCGCTCACCCCCCTGGTACAGTGATATGCAATTGAGGCAAACAGCTGAATTTACCATAGCTATACTGTGTTTATGGACTGACATCCAGGGGAGGGGGAACGTGGGCAGATACACTCAGGACAGGATGCCAAGCCTTCACTGGGTACTTACTCACTCTAACATACACACACACACACACACACACACACATTATATGGGCTAAATTTACATGGGGCACTTAAGAGCAGCCAATTCACCCTAAATCCATGTTTTTGGACTGTGGAAGGAAACCGGAAACAGGGGAGAACATTGAAAACTACACCCAGCTCAGGATTCGAACCTTGACCTGAGAGGTGGACGTGCAAATCACTTCATCACCCTGCTGCCTGCCATTCATGGTGTCATTGATTAATAGGTTTATAAAAACATACAGTAGGTGCCCAAATACTTTTCTCCATATAGTGTGTAATGAAGTATGGTATGCTCAAATGTGGATCTGTGGGTGTCACTCAGAAGGTTGTGGGTTCAAATCCAAGGTTCACTGAAGTTACCATTGCAGCTCCTTGAGCAAAACCTTTATCTCAAAGTTGGGATACCTAAGTCCAGATACAAGGAGATCATGGAAACTCCACCCAGATCGGGATTTGAACCTGGATCCCCAGCACTGAGGTGGACGTGCTAACAAGTACACCACTGTGCCATCCACACGAAACTTTTAAGTACATGAGTAAATATAATGTATTAAATACACAAAGGGTACAACATGCATTTAAGACATCACTGCAGTGATCTACATTCAGTTTTAACTCACACACATCATGTAGATGTTTCTATATCAGTAAAAACATGCTCAGGTGCTTACATATGTAGTAATACTCATGTCCCACGGTAAATTCGTAGCCGAGCGAGAAGGCACTGTACCGCTGGAACTTTTCCGAGAACTTGATTGGTGCATGAGGAGCATGGGGACGGTTGCACTCCCAGCGCTTGAAGCCCATCTGAGGGTCGCAGGTGCGGTAGCCGCGGTAGCTGACCATGTAAAGGACGTACTGCTCAGCCACACCTCTCTCCATCGTCGCTCGCTGGCTGGCATTGTAGTGCGGGCAGTAGATGTCAAGGTAGTCGTTGACGTTGACCTGCACCGTGTAGCCTTCTCTCCTCAAACTGCAAGTAAACACAAGAAATAAAATAATAGATTAGAATATATTAGCTTCAACATACAGTTGGTCATGTAATCATAGTATGGAAACATATCCCCGATTTATGTTCGTAGGTATTATTCAGTTAGCACTGGGAACCCGCGGCACTGCAACCCATTGTACATTTACATAATATGGTGGACTACAGCGGTTTCAATACGTACATCGGTTTCGTGTAGCACAAGAAAGTCATGTACCAAATTTTGGGAAGATTGCGCCATATGTAAGAAATTTCAGTTATCAGATGGAGGTATCAATATGTACATCGGTTTCGGTTAGCTCAGGGAAGATGAAGATGGTGCCATAAGCTAAAAAGTTCATCATGGCACCAGGCACGGCACCCGTTTTAGGGTTCAATATGCCAGATGATGGCAGTATCAATACTGCGTACCAAATTTTGTGAACATGACGCCATAAGTAAGAAAGTTCGAGCTGGCAGATGACAGTATCAATATGTATATCAGATTTGATTAGTTCAGGGAAGATGAAGATGGTGCCAAAGGTAAGAAAGTTCATCATGGCGCCTGGCGCGGCACCCATTTGAGGGTTCAATATGCCAGACGATGGCAGTATTAATATGTACATCGGTTAGCGCAGGAATGACATGTACCAAATTTCGTGAAGATAGCGTGATAAGTAAGAAAGTTCGAACTGGCAGATGACAGCATTAATACTTTCATCAGTTTTGTTTAGCACAGGAAAGTCGCGTACCAAATTTCTTGAAGATGGCGCCATTAGTAAAAAAAGTTCCAGTTGTCAGACGGCGGTATCAATATGTAATTAAATTCAATTCAATTGTACATCGGTTTCGGTTAGCTCAGGGAAGATGAAAATGGTGCCATAAGTAAGAAAGTTCGAGCTGGCAGATGACGGTATCAATATGTACATGGGTTTAGGTTAGCTCAGGGGAAGATGAAGATGGTGCCATAAGTAAGAAAGTTCATCATGGCGCCCGGCGCGGCACCCATTTGAGGGTTCAATATGCCAGATGATGGCAGTATTAATATGTACATCGGTTGCGGTTAGCGCAGGAAAGCCATGTACCAAGCCATGTTCGTGAAGATGGCGCCATAAGTAAAAAAGTTCGAGTTGGCAAAAGGCAGTATTAATATGTACATTGGTTTCGGGTAGCGCAGGAAAGTCGTGTACCAGATTTTGTGAAGATGGCACCATAAGTAAGAAAGTTAGAGTTGGCAGATGACGGTATCAATATGTACATGGGTTTCGGTTAGCTCAGGGAAGATAAAGATGGTGCGATAAGTAAGAAAGTTCATTACGGCGCCTGGCACGGCACCCGTTTAAGGGTTCAATATGCCAGACGACGGCAGTATTAATATGTACATCAGGGAAGATGAAGTTGGTACCATAAGTAAGAAAAGGTTTGAGGTTTCAATATGCCAGAGGAAGGCAGTATCATCGTACATCGGTTTTGTTTAACGCAAGGAAGCTGCGTAAAAAAATTCAACATGACGCCATAAGTAAGAAAGTTCATCATGGTGCCCATTCAAAACATCAATATGTTGGCCGACAGCGGTATCAATTCTATACAAGCTATCGATGTGGTTTTCGCAGGACACGTCCAGCTCATTGATTAGACCACTGCTTGTATACGGCTAAGGAATTGGTCGAAATTCCTATTCACTTTGCATTACAGGGATATTTGCAGTCCCGTGACTCGGCCAACTTTTAAGATAAACAAATTTCGTTGGAGTCGGAGACCGGTCTTGTGAAATCACTCCTTAACACTATAAATTTGTCTTGGTTCATGTTCTATGGAAAAAATATCTGATTTTCAAAGTGTAACTCGATCAATTTTTGAGCTACAGACACGAAACTTGCCACGTCCCGAATGATTTGCAGAGACACCCAACAGCTAAAACCACAGACTGATTGCCCACCCCCACACACCGGCCATGTCCATTTTTGTCCAATTCACTTACATTCATTTCTCTACAGTTTGAGATATAAATGCCATATAAATGGCAAAAAATATATATATTATCCATCCGTTATCTTCTGCTTTATCCTCTATTAGGGTCGCGGGGGGGGGGGGGGGGGGGGTTCCCTATGCCTATCCAGTTTGGATTTGGATCTCCAATTTGGAGAATTCAATTCACCTTGATCCATGTTTTTGGACTGTGGGAGGAAACCGGAGAGCCCGGAGGAAACCCACTTCACGTGGACATGGGGAGAACATGCAAACTCCACCCTGATTGGGATTTGAACTGGGAATCCCTAGCGCTGAGAGGTGAAGGTGCCAACCACTAAGCTATATAAATATAAATATATATAGATAATTTATTTATTTTATACATATATACTGTATATATCTATATATATCTATATCTATATATATCTATATCTATATCTATATATATATACTTTATCTGTCTATCTTTCTATCTATCTATCTATATATATATATATATATATATATATATATATAGAGAGAGAGAGAGAGAGAGAGAGAGAGAGAGAGAGAGAGAGAGAGAGAGAGAGAGGGGGGGGGGGGGGAGGGTTCCCCATGCCCATCCAGTTTGGATTTGGATCTCCAATTTGGAGAATTCAATTCACCCTGATCCATGTTTTTGGACTGTGGGAGGAAACCGGAGAGCCCGGAGGAAACCCACTTCACGTGGACATGGGGAGAACATGCAAACTCCACCCTGATTGGGATTTGAACTGGGAATCCCTAGCGCTGAGAGGTGAAGGTGCCAACCACTAAGCTATATAAATATAAATATATATAGATAATTTATTTATTTTATACATATATACTGTATATATCTCTCTCTCTCTCTCTCTATATATATATATATATATATATATATATAGATATATACTTTATCTGTCTATCTATCTATCTATCTATCTATCTATATGTATATATATATATATATATATATATATAGAGAGAGAGAGAGAGAGAGAGAGAGAGAGAGAGAGAGAGAGTCTATCTATCTATCTATCTATCTATCTATCTATATGTATATATATATATATATATATATATATATATATATATAGATATATATATAGAGAGAGAGAGAGAGAGAGAGAGAGAGAGAGAGAGAGAGAGAGATAGATAGATAGATAGGTAGATGGGAGAAATGCGTGCTGACTTATATATATGCGGCATATATATTTATATATACAGTGTATATATACTGCCTAATTACCCAACCTAATTATTTTACCTCGCTTCCTGTATTGCTTTGATATACGTATACAATGTGTCTCCTAGGCCCAAACTGCAATCACTCTTGCATTTTCTTTAGTAAATGCACCTCTCTAGTTAAATTTGGCACTCTTTGCAAAAAGTTTGAACACCCCTAATATAGATTCACGACTGAAAGGTGAAGAGCAGAGTTTAGAAGCCATCGCACATTTTATCAGATTGTCCCCTTCGGCCCCGTTAACCTTTTTTAACGGAGAGAAATGAAACAGTAGAGCGATCCTCATCTAAACACAATCAAAGAACTCCTTTTTCACGCCTTTCCTCGAACGCCTTTTCTTTGAACAGCAGGTGGCAGTGGATTATTTATCATGAGCCATTCGCAACAGCATTCTCACGCCGGAGAAAGGCACACTTGCAAGCATGCATGCAGATGCACACCATTCTAGGTCAGCTCCCAGAGGAGATTATTATTCAATTACAAAATGAGGATCAGAAATGTCACCTCCTCCTGTTTGCCTCTCTAAATATATAGTACTACACCTTTATGCCGCATTCGCATCAGCTCTTTCTTTTCTCCCAGAACTTTCTCCCGTCCTGCTGGGGGTAACTCCGCCGAGCTTTCGGCGTGACCTTCCTTTTTCAAATCCAGCACGTTTCCTGGGTTGCATGGCTTTTACTCCTGCACTTCATCTTGTGCTGCTTTTCTAGTTCTCCTCCCTTTCCACCTTCTCCCATCAGCTTTATGGAATCGTTCCCTAAGGCGCCCTGTTATTCGTTTCTGGAGCAACTGTGACGCTCGAGTCGAAAAAGCTCCTCGATTTAATTATAACACCACAAACACGTCGGATAAATGGATGAACCGAGGGAAAAAAAAAGTCATCCTGTGATGTTTAAAGGTTCAAAGTGACCGGTCTTGATGTTTTTCAGTGCTTCTCATTTCCCAGGTTGTCAATAATTAATTTTAATATGTACCTGAGACATTAACAGAGTGATACATGGTCATTAAAACAGGAAACGTCTGATTTTTTTTAATGAATTATTCACATCCTGCAGCCTTCCAAGCCATACACCTTTTAACACTTGATTAATTATTCATGATTCGATGCTTGTCGGTTGTCAGTTGCGATGTTTTTGATGCTTTTTCCGTTTCTTGAGCTTTACACTCCCCGGCCATTTTATTAGGTACAGTGCATTGTTTCTCCACTGATCATATAGATGGACTTTGTAGTTCTACAGTTTCATTCTGTAGTCTATCTGTTTCCCCATATACTTTGTTAATATGCGTTAGTATGTTTTCTGATGATCTGGATAGAGTTTCCATTGTCTCCCAGTGTCCACATGGGTTTCCACCCACAGTCCAAAAACATGGATTCAAGAGGAATTTGCTACACTAAATTGCCCCTATATAGCGTGTGTATGTGAGTGAGGGTGTGCCCACCTTTTTTCTAGGTTTATCTGCCCAGCGACTGAAACACCTTCCCGGATGGGTATCGGGAACCTCTCCCATACACCCTGTAGTCCATTTGTTTCTCTACATGTATTGATAGTCCGCTTTAGTCTTTAGTATGTTCTCTGATGATCGAAACCCCCCCCCAGAGCAGGTATTATTAGGGTGGTGGATGACGGTACGAGTGGATCAGACACCTGTATGTTCTGATTGGTGTGCTGTGTCTGATCCATTTGTACACTCACACGCCACCACCATGTCAGTATCACTGCAGTACTGAGAATCCCCACCACCCTAATAAAAAAAAAAGTCTTTTCACTTGTTCAGCTACTGTGAACTGCACATTTCTGGTCACATAAGGGGGACGGCATGGTGGTGTAGAGGTTAGAATGTTCGCCTCTCAGTGCTGGGAATCCGAGTTCAAATCCCGATCTGGATGGAATTTCCATGTTCTCTCCGTGTTGCGCGTGTGTGTGTGTGTATGTGTATGAGTGTGTGCCCACCAATGGTTTGGCACCCAGTCTCCTCTACATGGTTCCCGCGAACCAAGTGGAGTCCCCATGATCTCCCCATGTCCACTTGGCTTTTCTCCAGGTTCTCCGGTTTCCTCTCACAGTCCAAAAACATGGATTCAAGGTGAATTGGCTGCTATAAATCCCTTAAATTCGCTATCCAAACTGCCCCTATATATTATGTGTGTGTCTGTGTGAGTAAGTGTGGCCAATGATGAATTGGTGATGATTGAATTGGCGCCCTGTCCTGGGTGTATCTGCCAATGGCCCAAAACATTCTCCCATGGATGGCCATGAGGAACCCCACTACTAAAGAATTGAGAAAATGAGATGAGACATTTTAAATAATCCCAGAAGTATTTAGCAGTCAAACCAAATGCATATCATTGTGTTCTATTCTACTGACTGTTTTCTTTGTGCCAAACACACCATTCACTCTCAGCGGGAGCTAAAAATCCCATTGTATACAATATTCCTTCAGGTGCGGCTTAATGACAGAACAGTGAGGCGCTGCTATTGATGGATGTTACTTGTCATTTAGAATAAATGATATAGTCGTGCTTCAAAAAACCAAGAAGAACATATCTTTCGTTAAAAGTAAACGAGAACGCATCGGAAGTACATTTCGTCACTCATCAGCATTTCCCTCCCAATAGCTCCCTGCGGCATTGAGGAGAGATGAGCAAACGCTGTCCAATGGTTTGTTGATAGCACTCAAAATAGCTGATTGTTCTTACAAGTTTGGGTTTCCTTCTTTAGTTTGCCTGGTGGAAGTTAATGGACAATTCCTGTCTGCGGTCTATCAGGCTTCCTATAACCATCTAATATACAATAAAACATTAAGGTACGAGCAGGCATGGCATTATTGTAAATAAATCACGGGAAAGTGGTGTTGTTAAGCCCGGAGGAATGGCAAGAAAAAACTCCTTGAAAAAACCTTGGGAGGACCAAGACTCCATGGGCGACTCTAGTACCTCAGTGGTTAGAGTGTTGGGTTATCAGTCTAAAGGTTGTGGGTTCAGATCCCAAGATCTCCAATAAACAAATCCAACCTAACTATGACAATGTCTTTAATTATTTTTTAACAGACTTGTAAAATATGGTGGCTTAGTGGTTAGCATGTTCTCCTCTCAGCGCTAGGGATTCCCGGTTCAAATTCCAATCTGGATGAAGTTTCCATTTCTTCCCCGTGTCCGCTTGGGTTTCTTCCGGGTTCTCCGGTTTCCTCCCACAGTCCAAAAACATGGATCAAGGTCAGTTGAATTCTCCACATTGTCCCATTTAGAGTGTGTGTGTGTGTGTGAGTGTGTGCCCAGCGATTGGCGCCCTGTGCTGGGTGTATCTGCCCAGCGCTCAAAATGTTCTCCCCTGAACGGGCATGGGGAACCTGCCCAGCACCTGAAACTTGATGTGGTAGCTCAGTGGATAGGATGTTGGGCTATTAGTCTAAAAGTCGTGGGTTTAAATCCCAAGCCCACCAATAAAACCCAATCTAATTTTGTCAATGTATTTAGTTATTACTTAACAGATTTGAATAATGTATTTATAAATGGGGGACATGGTGGGGGACATAATGGTTTGCATGTCCACCTCTTAGTGTTGGGGATCCAGGTTCGAACCCCAATCTGGGTGGTTTCCTCCTACAGTCTAAAAACATGACCGCTCTAAATTGCCCTATACAGTATAGTGTCTGTGAGCCCAGTGTCTGTGAGACCGACACCCTTTTCTGGGTGTATCTGCCCAGCACCTGAAACGTGGTCTGGTAGCTCAGTGGTTAGGATTTTGGGCAATCAATCTAAAGGTTGTGGGTTCAAATCCAAATTCCACTAAAGGTATACATGTGGGTAATTGAGCAAGGCCTTTAACCTTCATTGCTTCGTCTGTAGCAACCCTGTGTTCTGACCCCAACCAGTAATGGGCTAATTTTTTCCTCTAATAAAATCCTGCTTGATGACCAAATGTACATTTAATTGGATTAAACCCCCCTCCCCCCTACTCTGGGTGGAGATCCCATGTTTTCTCAGTGTCCGTGTGGGTTTCCCCTTGGTTCTCCGGTTTCCTCCTACAGTCCAAAAACATGAATTTAAGTTCAATAGAATGCTCTAAATTGCCGCATAGAGAGTGTGTCTGTGTAAGTGAGTCCTGTCTAGGGTGACCAGATTCCAATTCACCAGATGTGGGACAAAGACTATGTTTGTGTGGGACAATGTGGGACACCAATGCTTAGTCTAAAATTTATTAAAAAAAAAAAAAAAAAAACATCTATATTTTTCCCCTTTTGCACATAATATATATATATATATATATGTATATATATATATATATATATATATATATATATATATATATATATATATATATATATATATATATATATATATATATATACACTGTATATATATACTGTATATATATATTCTTTTATTTGCTAAAGGGTATGACTTTCCTGTATTTCTCCAAAAAGTATATGTATATATAACTTGTATATCTTATTTAAATGTAGTAAACATGGAACTTTCATACAATTTCACAGTGTTTCTCAAATTAAAACACGTTTGAATCTTGTTTGGGTTTTAGCGCATGCACATACAATTTGCGGGACACCTGAAAAGTAACAAAATTGTGTGACTGTCCCGCACAAAGCGGGACATCTGGTCCCCCTAGTCCTGTCCTGGGTGTATTTACACACCACACACACTACTGAAATTAGCTACATCATCACAACTTCTCATTAAATCTTTAAAACAGTTGCACAGTGAGGGCTCACTCAGTAAAGGTATCATACCCCGCGCCAACTCAGCCAATCCTGCGTACAATTTAATGAAACTGGGTTAATCTGGGATTAATTGCTGTAAACCACTCAAGGAATAAATCATGAAAATGAACTCAGTATCAACAGAATAAAATGTTAAATGATCAACTAGAAATATGCCTACTATGAAGCTTTCACAGATATTACAGGAATATACTTTGGACAGATGTTTATGTTGGCAGTGTCTGCCGAACCGTGGACACTGTCTGCATAATAAGGGTTTAATTTATGATAACGAGCTGGCGTATGCTGAAACAGCTTTTTTTTTTTTTAAATAAATATGGAGACGGTAATAAAACAATGCATTTATATTATTTGAATTGTAAAAATGGTTTACATGTCCAGAAAATGCTGCTGTTAAATTTCCATCCATCCATTCATTATCTTCCGCTTTATCCTCTACTAGGGTTGCGGGGGGGTTCCCCATGCCCATCCAGGGGAGAACGTTTCGGGCGCAGGGCAGATACACCCAGGACAGGGCGCCAATCTATTACTGGACACACTTACTCACACAAACACACTCTATATGGGGCAATTTGGAGAAGTCAATTGACCTTGATCCATGTTTTTGGGCTGTGGGAGGAAACCGGAGAACCTGGAGGAAACCCACGTGGACACGGGGAGAACATGGAAACTCCACCCAGATTGGGATTCGAACAGGGAATCCCTAGCGCTGAGAGGAGAACATGCTAACCACTAAGCCACGGTGCCACCCCGCTATTAAATTTGTATTATTAAAATAATAAAGTCTATTAATGCGGCGTCCACAGCGAGGTGGCGTAGTGGTCAGCAAAAAAAAAACCCAGAAGTATTCTTGTCCTGTTAATTATGATTTTATGACAAATTTTATGGCTTTGGTTTCCATCAAAAACCTGTAGTGCATAAGGTTTCAAAAGCACATGTGAATGTTATGCATGAAAAGACAGGAACAGAAAGAGAGAGAGAGCGAGAGAGAGAGCGAGAGAGAGCGAGAGAGAGCGAGCTTTTTCCAGAGAGCCTCTACAGAAACTCGAGTGGTTCAGGACGCACAGGAGCTGGATGTAGTGCAGCTGAAGCTGAAGTGTATTCAGCGAGGCAATCAAAGTGCACGGCTTTAAATACTAACAAAGACGAGCTGAAACTGATACGGCTTCTAAACGGACTACAGCGGCCCGCGGAACATCTGCAATCTCAGATTAAGTAATCTATATGGATCGCCAGCATATTGCTGAGCGGCTGATGTCATGATGATCAAAGACAAGCATGAAGCGAGAGAGAGAGAGAGATTCAAGAGCACAAACAAGACAATGGACCGGCTCTAGCCACAACATGTAGTCCCTCAGAAGCTGTGTGTGTGTAGTGTGCGTGTGTGTTTAGTGAATGTGTGTGTGTGTGTGGGGGGGGTGTCTGTGTGTAGTTTGTGCGTCTGGTGTTTGTGGTGTGTGTGTGGGGGGGTGTGTGGTGTGTGGTATGTGTGTCTGGGGTTTGTGGTGTGTGTGTGGTGTGTTTGTGGGGTGTGTTTGTGTGGTGGGTGTGTGTGTTGCATGTGCCTGGTGTTTGTGGTGCGTGTGTGGTGTGTTTGTGTGGTGTGTGTGTTGCATGTGCCTGGTGTTTGCGGTGTGTCTGTGGTGTGTTTGTGTGGTGTGTTTGTGTGGTGTGTGTGTGTTGCGCGTGCCTGGTGTTTGTGGTGTGTGTGTGGGGGGGGGCGTTTGTGGTGTGTCTCTGTGTGGTATGTGTGTCTTCTGGTTTTTGTGGTGTGTGTGTGTGTGTGTGTTGTGCATGTGTTTGTGTGTATGTGTATGTGCATGTGTGGTGTGTCTTTGTGGTGTGTGTGGGAGTGTTTGTGTGTGTGTGGTGTGGTGTGTGTGTGTGTGTATGTGCATGTGTGGGGTGTGTCTTTGTGGTGTGTGTGGGAGTGTTTGTGTGTGTGTGGTGTGTGTGTGTGTGTGTGTGTGTGTGGTGTCTGTGTGGTATGTGTGTGTGGTTTGTGTTCCTGGTCTTTGTGGTGTGTCTGTGTGGGGTGTGTGGGGGGTGTTTGTGTGTGTGTTTGATGTGTGTGTGTGTGTGTGTGTGTGTGTGTGTGTGTGGTGTGTTTGTGTGTGGTGTCTGTGTTGTATGTGTGTGTGGTTTCTGTGCCTGGTCTTTGTGGGGTGTGTCTGTTCGAATCTCAATCTGGGTGGAGTTTCCATGTTCTCCCCGTGTCCGTGTGGCTTTCATCCAGGTTCTCTGGTTTCCTCCCACAGTCCAAAAACAAGGATCAAGGTCAATGGAATTCTCCAAATTGCCCCATACAGAGTGTGTTTGTGTGTGTCTGTGGGATAGAGTATTTGCCCAGCAATAGATTGGCGCCCTGTCCTGGGTGTATCTGCCCAGAGTCCAAAACGTTCTCCCCTGGATGGGCAAGGGGAACCACCCCGTGACCCGAATAGAGGATAAAGTGGAAGATAATGGATGGATGGATATTTAATAAAAGTCAATATCATCTAAGCAAATTCCCCTGAATACAAACAACAGCCGACTCACCACCACCCACCCGACGCACAGACACCATGTCCCCACAATCTCCACCCAATTACCAGCAAAGTAGCAATCTATTAAGAGGGTGCCCTTTAAACCAGATGACACGGATGACTTTGAGCTCTGAGATGAAATGTGGAGCAGACTGATCTGGTTGAAGGAAACGTAATAAGCAATTTTAAAAAGAAGAATTAAACCAAAGTGTATAGATTTTTTGAAAACAGAGATTTTTTTAACAAGCCATTAGTGAGTCACTGAAGAAAACAGATCCAGGACGTGCTATGTAATTGTTGGTTAACTTTAGCGACACGAAATAATAGTTTGGGAAAAAGCTGAGATGATGATGATTAATTATACAGTTTATATTAACATTCTCTCTCTCCTCGCTCTAGTTTTGGGCTTTACTGTGTGTGTGTGTGTGTGTGTGTGTGTAAAATCTAAATAAGTTCTCATCCCATGTTATCATGTTTAACAGGGCGGGGGGGGGGGGGGTCCTCATGTCCATCCAGGGGAGAACATTTTAGACGCTGGGCAGATACACTCGGAAGAGGGTGCAAATCCATCACTGGTTACACATACACACTCACTCAGAGAAACACACACATGCACACAGACACACACACTCGCAGATGCACACACACACACACACACAGTATAGCAGCGAATTGAACTTAAATCCATGTTTTTGGACTGTGGGAGGAAACCAGAAAACCCGGAGAGAACCCACACATGGGGGTCATACTAACATTGCCTCTCTCTCTAATTTTGGGCTTTACTGTGTGTGTGGTGTGTGTTTGTGTGTGTGTGGTGTTTGTGTGAATGTGTAGTGTGGTGGTTGTGTGTATCTGTAAGTGTGTTGTATGTGTGAGTGGTGTGAATGTGTAGTGTGTGTGTGTGGATGGTGTGTGTGTGTGTAAAATCTAAATAAGTTTTCATCTTATTTTATCATCCTAAACGGGGGGTGGGGTGGGGGGTTCCTCATGTCCATCCAGGGGAGAATGTTTTAGACGCTTGACAGTTACACTCAGAAAAAGGCGTAAATCCATCACTGGGTACACACACACTCACACAAAAAACACACACACTCACACAGACACACACACTCACACAAAGAAACACACACACTCACACAGAGAAACACACACACCAAATAGGGGCATTTTAGATAGGGGAAATTTAGGGAAGCAAATTGAACTTAAATCCATGTTTTTGGACTATGGGAGGAAACCAGAGAACCCGGAGAGAATCCACACATGGGGGTCATTCATACATTCATTATCTCCCGCTTTATCCTCTATTAAGGTCGCGGTTGCGTCTCGGTCGCTGGGCAGATACACCCAGGACAGGGCGCCAATCCATCGCTAGGCACACACTCACTCACACAGACACTCTATATGGGGCAATTTTGAGAATTCAATTGACTTCATCTATGTTTTTGGACTGTGGGAGGTAACCGGAGAACCCGGAAGAAACCCACGCAGACACGGGGAGAACATGGAAACTCCACTCAGATTGGGATTCGAACCGGGAATCCCTAGCGCTGAGAGGCGAACGTGCTAACCACTAAGCCATGGGGGTCATGTTAGATTATATTAACATTTCTATCTCTCTCACTCTCGCTCTAATTTTGGGCTTTACTGTGTGTGTGTGTGTGTGTGTGTGTGTGTGTGTGTGTGTGTGTGTAAAATCTGAATAAGTTCTCATCTCATAATATCATCTTAAATGGGGGGGGGGGGGCAAGTACTGGGCAGGCGCGGGGCAGGTACACTCGGAAGAGGGCGCAAATCCATCACTGGGTACACACACACTCACACAGACACACACACACTCACAGATGCATACACAGAATATAGGGGCAATTTAGAACACCAATCAGAACATACACTCACCGGCCATTTTATTAGCTCCACCTCCTCAGTTCTACACTCATTGTGTATGTTTTCAGTTCCACTGATCATATAGATGGACTTCGTAGTTCTACAGTTCCATTCTGTAGTCTATCTGTACTTTTTAGCCCACTTTAGTATGTTCTCTGATGATTAGGACCCAAAAGAGATTGTATTAGGGTGGTGGGTGATTCTCAGTACTGCAGTGATCCTGACATGGTGGTGCTGTGTGAGTGTGTGTTGTGCTGGTACGAGTGGATCATACACAGACAGAGAACAGAACACCAATCAGAAAATACAAATATCATCTACCACCCTAACAGCCTAGCTGTGGGGGGCCTGATCTTTGAAGAACGTGCTAAAGTGGACTAATAATGTATGGAGAGGAACCGGTGGACTACAGACTGAAATTATAGAATTACAAAGTAACTCTCCATGGACTCGCGAACATAATTCTTCATCTCAAATTCAACGCCGTCTCTTAGAGAACTATTCATTTGAGCTGAAAGGTAATCAAATCCAAGTTACAGTGAAACCAAGGAATAATATGATGAAATAAACTGTAATGTTGTACAGACACACTCCATCTTCTTTATTATACTCTCACCAGCCTCATTAGTTTTTATCCGTTTCCATTTAAATATAATATAAATGCTTTCAGAGCTCGACATCCAAAGGACTGTAGTCGGTCTGTTTCTCTGTATGCTCTGCTTATCCCCTGTACCGTTAGAAAGTTGTAGGCTGGTGGTAAATGAGCCAGCCCTGTAACCCGAAAGTCCCCACCTAGTACCTTGGCTGAAGTGCCCTTGGGCAAGGCACCTAACCCCAATTGCTCCCCGGGCGCGGTATACAGGGGTGCCCACGGCTGCGGGCATGTGTGCTCACCTCACTAAGTGTGTGTGTGTGTGTCACTGCACAGATGGGTTAAATGTGAAGGGCAAATTTCAGTGGGCAGGTCCAAAGACATAGCTTTTGTAGGGCGCACATGTTCATTCGCAGAGATCAAGTCCATTGCTGATACACTCCGACCACATGGCCCTATTCGAATTGGTCCGTTAGAAATTGCCCCTATGTGTGTCTGTGTGGGTGAGTGTGCATCCAGCAATGGATTGGCGCTCTGTCCCGGGTGTATCTACCAAGCACCCGTAATTTTCTCCCCTCACCTCGTCCTTTTTAAGGCTGTTTAAAGAACAAAAGTTGAAATGACCTTGTTGTTACATATTACCTATGTGTGAAGTTCATTAGCACGTTCGTCTCTCAGCACTGGATGGAGGTTCGAATCCTGATCTGGGTGGAGTGTCCATGTTATATGATTATGATAATAATAATAATAATAATAATAATAATAATAATAATAATAATAATAATAATAATAGCAAATTCTCAAAAAAAAATAAAAGTGTTGTTACATATTACGTATGTGCAAAGTTCATTAGCACGTTCACCTCTCAGCACTAGGGATCGAGGTTTGAATCCTGATCTGGGTGGAATGTCCATATTATATGATTATGATAATAATAATAATAATAATAATAATAATAATAATAATAATAATAATAATAATAGCAAATTCTCTAAAAAACAAATTGCCCCTATGTACGTCTGTGTGGGTGAGTGTGCATCCAGAGATGGATTGGCGCCCTGTCACGTGTGTATCTTCCCAGCACCTGTAATCCCCCCCCCTCGTCCTTTTTAAGGTTGTTTAAAGAACAAAGGACGAAATTGCCAATAAGGCTTTGCTACTACATATTAGCTTGTTGTTACATATTACGTTTGAGCGAAGTTCATTAGCACATTCGTCTCTCTGCACTGGATCGAGGTTTGAATCCTGATCTGGGTGGATTGTCCATGTTATATGATAATAATATTAGCAAATTCTCTAAAAACGACTAATTGCCCTTATTGAAATTGCCTCTATGTGTGTCTGTGTGGGTGAGTGTGCATCCAGAGATGGGTTGGCACGGTGTTCTGGGTGTATCTGCCCAGCGCCCTGAAACATTCTTACCTTGAGGGGCATGAGGAACCCCCCTCCCCCCTCCATCCTTATTAAGTCTGTTTAAAGAACAAAGGATGAAATTGCAAGTAAGGCTTTGCTACTACAAATTGGGTCGTTGTTACATATTATGTATGTGCAAAGTTCATTAGCACGTTCACCTCTCAGCACTGGGGATCGAGGTTGCAATCCTGATCTGGGTGGAGTGTCCATGTTATATGATAATAATAACAATAATAATAATAATAATACAGTAATAATAATAGCGGCGGCACGGTGGCTTAGTGGTTAGCACGTTCGCCTCTCAGCGCTAGGGATTCCCGGTTCGAATCCCCATCTGGGTGGAGTTTCCATGTTCTCCCCGTGTCTTGAGTGTGTGAGTGTGTACCCAGCGATGGATTGGCGCCCTGTCCTGGGTCTATCTGCCCAGCGCCCGAGACGTTCTCCCCTGGATGGGCATGGGGAACCCCACCGCGACCCTAATAGAGGATAAAGCGGGAGATAATGAATGAATGAATGAATAATAATAGCAAATTCTCTGAAACAAATTGCCCCTATAGAAATTGCCCCTATGTTTGTCTGTGTGGGTAAGTATGCATCCAGTGATGGATTGGCGCTCTGCTCTGGGTGCATCTTCCCAGCTCCTGAACCGTTCTCCCCTGGAGGGGCATGGGGAACCCCCACTCCGTCCTTCACAAAGGATGAAATTGCCAATTGCCACAAATTGGCTCGTTGTTACATATTACGTAGATTCAGGATCGAGGTTTGAATCCTGATCTGGGTGGAGTGTCCATGTTATATAATAATAATAATAATAATAATAATAATAATAATAATAGCAAATTCAGGCGGCACGGTGGCTTAGTGGTTAGCACTTTCGCCTCTCAGCGCTAGGGATTCCGTTTCGAAATCCCCATCTGGGTGGAGTTTCCATGTTCTCCCCGTGTCTGCGTGGGTTTCCTCCGGGTTCTCCGGTTTCCTCCCACAGTCCAAAAACATGGATCAAGTCAATTGAATTCTCAAAATTGCCCCATATAGAGTGTGTCTGTGTGAGTGAGTGTGTACCCAGCGATGGATTGGCGCCCTGTCCTGGATGTATCTGCCCAGCGCCCGAGATGTTCTCCCCTGGATGGGCATGGGGAACCCCACCGCGACCATAATAGAGGATAAAGCGGGAGATAGTGAATGAATGAATGAATGAATAGCAAATTCTCTAAAAAAAAAAACAAATTGCGCCTATGTTTGTCTGTGTGGGTGAGTATGCATCCAGCGATGGATTGGCGCCCTGTCCTGGATGCATCTGCCCAGCGCATTTCATCAAGTTCATTAGCACATTCATCTCTCTGCACTGGATCGATGTTTGAATCCTGATCTGGGTGAAGTGTCCATGTTAAATCATAATAAAAATTATAATAGCAAATTCTCTAAAACAAATTGCCCCTATAGAAACTGCCCCTATGTTTGTCTGTGTGGGTGAGTATGCATCCAGTGATGGATTGGCACCCTGTTCTGGGTGCATCTGCCCAGCTCCTGAACCGTTCTCCCCAGGAGGGGCATGGGGAACCCCCACTCTGTCATTAATAAGGCTGTTTAAAGAACAAAGGAAAAAATTACATATGTGCAAAGTTCATTAGCACGTTTGGGATCGAGGTTCGAATCCTGATCTGGGTGGAGTGTCCATGTTATATGAAAATGATAATAAGCAAATTATCTAAAAAACAAAAAAATAAGAATTGCCCCTATAGAAATTGCCGCTATGTGTGTCTGTGTGCACATCCAGCGATGGTTTGGCGCTCTGTCCTGGGTGTATCTGCCCAGCGCCTGAAACGTTCCTAGAAACGCCACCCCACAACCCTAGTAGAGGATTAAGCTGAAGATAATGAGATGAGATGAATATGGGCACTATGCGGAGGAACGTTGCAATACCACGATTGATGTTAATACCGTCACTTATATCGCTTGCAGTTACGAACCATCCTCACCACTTATCCACCGAATAGTTCTTTTAATTCACAAAATCGGTTGGTACTGCAACCTAAGTGGATTTAAAGTGCGTTATGGTAAAGCGCACTGTCCTTGAGATAAGATTTTCGAGTCAGGCTCAAGTGCGGTCTTGTCAGGAGAACTGATGTGCTCCAAGGACGCTAATCTCGTTATATCTCCTAGTCCACTTGATAAGATTACAAGACGAGGACACGAGTGCTGCGGGAGAGCGAAATGAAGTTACATGTTTGATGTTCCCTTCAAGTCAGCGAAAAGCTTCCACACGGAAACCTGACGGAAGCACGGAGGTTCTGATTAAATGGGGAAAAGGCAGCTGGAAGAACAATATCTTTCATCCCGAAGGAACAAATCATCCTGAGGAACGGAAAATGTGGGGGTGTCACCAACATCATCCCAACAACAATCCCACACACTTTCAGTTTCATTCATTCATCGCGGGTGGTTCCCCATGTCCATCCAAGGAAGAACGTTTCGGGTGCTGGGCAGATACAAGGACAGGGCAGAAATCTATCACAGGGCACACACTCACTCACACAGACACACACACAAACACACTCTATTTGGGGCAATTTAGTTCCATCCATCCATTATCTTCTTCTTTATTCTCTACTAGGGGCGCAGGGGGGTTTCCTATGGCCATCCAGGGGAGAACGTTTTGGGTGCTGGGCAGTTACACCCAGGACAGGGCACCAATCTATCACTGGGCACACTCTCACTCACACAGAAACACTCTATATGGGGCAATTTCGAGAATTCAATTGACTTGATCCATGTTTTTGGACTGTGGGATAAAACTGGACAACTAGGAGGAAACCCACGTGGACTTGGGAAGAACATGGAAACTCCACCCACATTTGGATTCGAACTGGGATTCCCTAGTGCTGAGAGGAGAACGTGCTAACCACTAAACCACCGTGCCGCCCATGCTATTTCACAGTGCTTCTCAAATGAAATTGGGTGCTGGGCAGATACACCCAGGACAGGGCACCAATTTATCACTGGGCACACACTCACTCACACAGACACACACAAACACTCCATATGGGGCAATTTGGAGAATTCAATTGACTTGATCCATGTTTTTGGACTGTGGGATAAAACTGGAGAACTCGGAGGAAACCCACGCGGAAATGGGGAGAACATGGAAACTCCACCCAGATTGGGATTCAAATCAAGAATCCCTAGCACTGAGAGGAGAGCATGTTAATTACTAAGCCGCTATGCCGCCCTGCAATTAAGTTTATTAATTAATGAATTCATTCATTTTCCTCTACTTAATCCTCTACTAGGATCATTGGGGGGGGGGGGGGGGGGGGGGGGGGGGGGGGGGGGGGGGGGGGGGGGGGGTTCTCCAACCAGGGGAGAACGTTTCGGGCGCTGGGCAGATACACCCAGGACAGGGCGCCAATCACTGGGCACACACTCACTCACTCACTCACTCACACAATCACACAGGCTACATGGGGCAAATTGAAGCATTCATTCATTCATTCATTCATTTATAATCTTCCGCTTTATCCTCTATTAGGGTCACGGGGGGGGGGGGGGGGGTTCCCCATGCCCATCCAAGGTGAACGTTTCGGGTGCTGGGCAGATTACACCCAAGACAGGGTGCCAATCTATCACTGGGCACACACCCACTTACACAGACACATAGACTACATGGGGCAATTTGAAACATTCATTCATTCATTTATAAGCTTCTGCTTTATCCTCTACTAGGGTCGCGGGGTGTTCCCCAAGCCCATCCAAGGAGGCGCTGGGCAGATACACCCAGGACAGGTGTATCACTGGGCACACACTCACTCATACAGACACACATACAAACACACTCTATATGGGGTAATTTCAAACATTAATTAGTTAATTAATTTATTCATTCATTATATTCTACTTAATCCTCTACTAAGGTCATGGGAGGCTTCTCCATGCCCAACCAGGGAAAACGTTTCGGACAAATTACACACCGCACCAATCTATCACTGGGCACACACTCACTCAAACAAACACACTATATGGGGCAATTTAAAGCATTCACACATTCATTTACTTATTATCTTTAGCTTAATCCTCAAATAGAGTTGCGGGTGGGTTCCCTAAGCCCATCCAAGGAGAACGTTTCGGGCGCTGGGCAGGTACACCCAGGACAGGGCGCTAATCTAACACTGAGCATGCACACACACACACACAAACTCTATATAGGGGCAATTTAGAACATTAATAATTTTCATTCATTCATTATCTTCCGCTTTATCCTATATTAGGGTTGCGGGGGGGTTCCCATTGCCCATCCAGGGGAGAACGTTTCGGGCGCTGGGCAGATACACCCAGGACAGGGCACCAATCTATCAGTGGGCACACACTCAGTCACACAGACACAGACACGCACACAAATACACTCTACATGGGGCAATTTGGAGAACTCAATTGACTTGATCCATGTTTTTGGACTGTGGGAGGAAACCGGAGAACCTGGAGGAAACCCACGCGGACATGGGGAGAACATGGAAACTCCACCCAGATGGGAATTCGAACCGGGAATCCCTAGTGCTGAGAGGCGAACGTGCTGACCACTAAGCCACCGTGCCATCCACACTAATAATTTAATTAATTTATTCATTTAAACATTATCTTCTACTTAATCCGTTACTAGGGTCATTGGTGAGGGGAAGGGGATTTAGACTGTGGGAGGAAACTGGAGAACCTGGAGGAAACCCACGCGGACACGAAGAGAACATGGAAACTCAACCAGATTGGGATTGGATCCGGGAATCCCTAGCGCTGAAAGGAGAACGTACTAACCACTAAGCCACCGTTCCGCCCATGTTCTAGACTCGAACCTCAAAAACGCTTCAAATGTTTGAAGGCATTTTTCCCCACAAAGTAAAATACCTCGCATCTTTCAAAGGATTTTTGTTCACACAAAGCTGTACACACGCACGCATGGGATTCATATGAAGTGTAATCCACACAGCAGATCCGCACGTTCCCCTTTTTAAGATCAGACAACGAGCTACGTAGGCCTTGAAGAGTACATTACGAGCCAGATGTAGCGCCCTCCTAGGACGTCTGACTCAGCAGGGTGTTCGCTTTCACTAAACTCCCCCCCGTCGCAGAGAAGGAACTGAAAGCGACCAAAACAGATCAATAAAACCTGAATGGAGGGATTTTTTAATCTGTCACTCAATCTGACGATCATCTGAAGCCATTAACTGAAACGTGCATTTGCACGCCAGCATGGCACAGATTCCTTGGAACTCGGAGAACCTATAGCGAGAACATTTTATTCTGCTTGGTAAATAAAGAGCAAAATAAGGAGCTTTTATACCGGAACGTTCTGTTATGGTTCCGTCTGTTAAAATCACAATGCTCTGACAGTAATGTCTATTACTTTGCTCTTTTCATACCCTTTCACCCCATCAACTTTGAAATATTTGCCCATGCCTATTATAAAAACGGGTAATTCCGGTCCATAAATCTGATTGGCTGAGCAATTTGTCCAGCCGTGACATTATTGATGATAATAATAATAAACCACAGGAAAGATGTGCTGTTAAGCCCGAGTGTCTATACACGTCTTTCCAGTGATTTATTCACAATAATACACAACCACGAGTTCATTTGTCTTTTTCTTTTTTTTCCTGATAGGCCGAACCGTTTCTCTAGCCGTGACATTATTGGCAATAACACACCCCTCTGAGCGCTTCACATTCTGACCTAAATACATTATTTATTATAAACTGCGTTTTATAATTTGGCCACTATTTCATTGTTAGAGCAACCGGAAACCTGACACTCAGTGATCAGCGTTCACTTTAAAAACCAGACTGGATCACATCGCGGAAGACCAGTTTATTACCGTTTATGCTTTTAAGAAACACATTTATGAATCAAACCTTGTTTTTTATTATAGTGTGTTTGTAAGTGTTTTATAAAATCAATAAGACACTCAAGGTTGTGTATTATTGTGAATAAATCACGGGAAAGAGGTGTAACTGTAATCCGCTGTGCAGCATGCCTTATAACCCATCCATTCATCCATTATCTTCCAATTTTTCCTCTAATAGGGTCGCAGGGGGGTTCCCCATGCCCATCTAGGGGAGAATGTTTTGGGCGCTGGGCAGATACACCAAGGACAAGGCACCAATCTATCACTGGGCACACACTCACTCAGACACACACACACACAGACACACACACAAACACACTCTATATGGGGCAATTTGGAGAATTAAATTGACCATGATCCATGTTTTTGGGGCGGAAACCCACACAAACACAGGGAGGACATGGAAACTCCACTCAGATTGGGATTCGAACCAGAAATCCCTAGCGCTGAGAGGAGAACATGCTAACCACCAATTTATTTACAATAATGCCCCACCCTTTCGTACTTTATTCATCCATCCATCCATTATCTTCCGCTTTATCCTATATTAGGGTTGCGGGGGGGTTCCCGATGCCCATCCAGGAGAGAACGTTTCGGGCGCTGGGCAGATACACCCAGGACAGGGCGCCAATCTATCGCTGGGCACACACTCACTCACACAGAACCACTCTATATGGGGCAATTTCGAGAATTCAACTTGATCCATGTTTTTGGACTGTGGGATGAAACTGGAGAACTCGGAGGAAACCCACGCGGACATGGGGAGAACATGGAAACTCCACCCACATTGGGATTCGAACTGGGATTCCCTAGTGCTGAGAGGAGAACATGCTAACCACTAAGCCACCGTGCCGCCCATCCTATTTCACAGCGCTTCTCAAATTAAAACACATGATGGTGTACAATTAAACAGAACAGACAGTTCTTTAATGTGCTTTTGCCACATTAGAGTACGGGTCGTGTTTACCTCCCCTTCCTCCAGCATGCCGGTGCTGTTCTGACCTGATTTGTGTTGGTGGGCGTGCCCTTAACCTGCATCCGCGTTCCCGATTGGTTGACATTCAAACAGCCCACCTCTCACCCGATAACAGAAAACACAGCCATCCAATGGTAGATTATAAAACACATATTTAAAACTGCAGTCTGACTTTCAATAACAATGCGCCATAACGTCTCAATTTGCAGGACGCGGGAAAAGTAACGAAATTGCGTGACTGTCCCGCACAAAGCGGGACATCTGGTCCCCCTAGCCACGGCCATCCTGCCACACTGATGTGTTTATAGCAGGCCGAGATCACCGGAAGTCAGCCGCGTACCTCGGTTCTCTGCACTATCCCATTAATATGATGTAACAAATAATTACCTTTCAAACGGATTGTTCGTGCTGGTAGCATCTGAAGCGGGAGAAGCAATTGGTTACCTTTCGTACGCTTCCAAACCGGGTAAAGACACCATTAGTTCGGATTTAAATACGAGCTGCTGATGTGCCGGAGCAAAGTAATGAATAATTAAATCTCTCCCCGTCCCGGCTCTGGACAGCATGGCCACGCGAGGCTTAAATAATATGTATGAAACTATTTTCAGATCCAGTGTGGCCTTCATCACGTAGATTATTCTTTTTAAACCTGATAGGCTGCTATGTAAAAAGCTTATTTGGCATAAATCTACATACTGTATGTAAATGGCCAGTATGGTGGCTTAGTGGTTAGCACGTTCTCCTCTCAGCGCTGGGGATCCAGGTTCGAAATCCGATCCTGGTGAAGTTTCCATGTTCTCCCCATGTCTGCGTGGGTTTCCTCTGGGTTCTCCGGTTTCCTCCCACAGTCCAAAAGCATGGCTTTAAGGTAAATTGAATTGCCCTATACAGTGTGTGTGTGGGTGAGTGAGTGTGTGCTCAGCAATGGATTGGCGTCCTGTCCTGGGTGTTTCTGCCCAGCCCCTTTTTTTTTTTTTTTTTTTTAAAAAGTGGGTATGTAAGCTTTATTAAGACACTTGAGGTTGTGTATTATTGGGTATAAATCACAGGTAGGAGATGTAACTGTACTCCAATCCAAATCGTGCCTAATAACACCTCTTTCATCCATCCATCCATCCATTCATCCATTATCTTCCGCTTTATTCACCCAGGATTGTCAGGGTGTCAATCGCTGGGCTCTCACAGTCTATATGGGGCAATTTAGAGCATTCCAGTTACCTTAAATTCATGTCTTCGTACTGTGGGAGGAAACCGGATAACCTGGAGGAAACCCAAATGATTAGCACGTTCACCTATCACAGTCCAAAAAACATGGCGTAAAGGTGAATTGACTGCTCTAAATTGTCCCTGTTATTCATTCATCCATTATCTTCCACCAAATCCTCTACAAGGGTTACGGGGGGGGGGGGGGGGATGTTCCCCATGCCCATCCAGGGGAGAATGTTTTGGGAGCTGGGCAGATACACTCAGGACAGGGCAATCCATCACTGGACACACACTCACTCACACATACACACTCTACATGAATCAATTTGGAGAATTCAGTTGACCTTGATCCATGTTTTTTGACTGTGGGAGGAAACCGGACAACCTGGAGGGAACCCACATGGTTAGCACGTTCATCTATCACAATCCAAAAAACATTGAGTAAAGGTGAATTGACTGCCCTGAATTGCCCTTATTATTTACATCCATTATCTTCCGCTTTATCCTCTACTAGGGTCACAGGACGGTTCCCCATGCCCATCCAGGGGACAACTTTTCTGGCGATGGGCAGATACACCCAGGACAGGGCACCAATCCACCACTGGGCACACACTCACTCACCAAACACACTCTATATGGGGCAATTTGGAGAATTTAATTGACCTTGATCCATGTTTTTGGACTGTGGGAGGAAACCGTAGAACCCGGGGAAACCCACACAGACACGGGGGAACATGGAAACACTTCTTTCCTGTGATTTACAATAAGGGAATAATGCACAAACCTAAAATTCCCCAGGTATGATGGCTTTGTGGTTAGAGTGTTTACTGAGCGATAGATCAGCGTCCTGTTCTGGGTATATCTGCCCAGCACCCGAAACGTTCTCCCCTGGATAGGCATGGGGAACCCCCCCCCCACCCCGACCCATGAAATGAGCTCATCAGTTCATTAGGCTGTTCCTCAGCATTAAACAGAAGACCTGCTGCAACCAAAATGAAACGTTTGCCCCACATAAACCTTTTAACGTTCGATCCAGATTTCCGTGAGACTGACGGACCGACGGCTGGCATAAAAACATAAACACAACGCTGTAGGCGAAGGCTTGGACGCGCGCCAGATGTCATGAGCGAGAGGAAATCCAATTCCTCGACGACAACGCTCAGAGCCGAGTGCCGCCACTTCACGTAAGATGAATCTAAACACAACAAAGACATTTGTGAGCCACACTAGAATACTCTGGGGGCTCTAAACGACTTGTAAAAACTCATTATGCCGGTGAATAGTCGTTAAGCGTTGGCAGCTGTAATTCCCGAGCATTTAAACTTGGACTCGAAACATTAAACTAACACTTAACGAACATGGGATTCGGAAAAGAACTCACAGAGGAGCGCAATCGAAATCGTTAAAGTCGTTTTCATAGAAAAGTTGTCGTTAGGATGTTAAAGACAATTCATCTCATCTCATCATCTTCCTCTTAATCCTCTAGTAGGGTCGTGGGGGGTGGGGGGGGGGCATGCCCATCCAGGGGAGAACATTTCGGGCAGGGTGCCAATCCATCGCTGGGCAAGCACTCACTCACACAGACACACACACTGTATATTGGGGCAATTTATTTAATTATTCATTATCTTCTGCTTAATTCTCTACTAGGGTTGAGAGGGGTGGGGGGGGGGTTATCCATACCCATCCAGGGGAGAACATTTTGCAGGGCAGATACACCTGGACCCGTGAACCCGTGGACACAGGGAGAACATGGAAACTCCTCACAGGTCTGGATTCGAGCAATTTTGATTAGCAAAGTTACCTTAAATCCATGTTTTTGGACTGTGGGTGGAAATTGGAGAACCTGTTGAAAACCCACATAGATATGAGGAGAACATGGAAACTCCACCCAGACTGGGATTCGAACCTGGATCCCCAGTGCTGGAGCAGAATGTGCTAACCACTAAGCCCCCGTAACACCCACACACAATATATATAGGGGCAATTCAAAGCAGCCAAGTTACTGTGAATCCATGTTTTGGACTGTGGGAGGAAACTGGAGAACCCAGAGATAACCCCCACAGACACAGGACTGTGGGAGAAAAGTGGAGAACCTGTTGAAAACCCACACATACACTGGGAGAACAAGGAAAAACTCCACCCAGACCGGGATTCAAACCTGGAATCCTTAGCGCTGAGAGGAGAATGTGCTAACTCCACAAAAGTACCGCCCAACAAACATCCATTCCTCCATTATCTTCAGCTTTATCCTATTCTAGGGTTGCGGGGGGGTTCCCCATGTCCATCCAGGGGAAAACGTTTTGGGCGCTGGGCAGATACACCCAGGACAGGGCACCAATCTATCACTGGGAACACACTCACTCACACAAACACACTCTAGATGGGACAATTGTTCAGAATTCAATTGACCTTGTTCCATGTTCTTGGACTGTAGGAGGAAGCCGGAGAACCCGGAAGACACCCACGCGGACACGGGGAGAACATGGAAACTCCACTGAGATTGGGATTCAAACCTGGAATCCCTAGCGCTGGTGTAGAATGTGCTAACTCCACCACCATACCGTCCATCAAACATCCATTCATTCATCCATCATCTTCCGCTTTATCCTCTACTAGGGTCGCAGGGGGGTTCCCCATGCCCATCCAGGAGAGAACATTTCAGGCGTTGGGCAGACACACACTCTATATGGGGCAATTTGGAGAGCTCAATTGACCTTGATCCATGTTCTTGGATTGTGGGAGGACACCGGAGAACCCGGAGGCAACCCACACAGACACAGGGAGAACATGGAAACTCCACCCAGATTGGGATTCAAACCTGGAATCCCCAGCGCTGAGAGGAGAACATGCTAACCACTAAGCCACTGTGTCACCCACATTAAACATTATATGGAAATAAATCGTTTGGAGAACTGTATGCTTTTAACTTGGTGGGACGTCCCTTTTCGTTTGCAGTATGCGGCACAGCGCGCGAGGCGAGGTTCAGAGAGGCGGAGTTGGCTGAGTTAGGCGTGAATGGACTTGAATGGCTCATACAGAGCCTTGAACTCAAAACCCATCAAACAGCTTTGAGATGAACTACAACACGCGCCCTCATCCAACATCAGTGGCTGACCTCGAAATGCTCTTCCGAGCAACGGACGAGCCCAAACTTCCACAGAAACACTTTTAAAACCTCTCGCTGGAAACGGAAAGCCGTTCCGATACATTAAACCATGTCATTTTTCTTTTCTCTGGCGACGACGGTGAAAAAAAAAGCTGCTTCAACTCTTCTCCTGGAACGGCGTATATGTTAAAATAAATTACAATGAATTACAGTTTGACGACAAGGTGAACCCGCTATTTCAACGTGTGCGCTACGGTGACAAAAAGACGCTTAATCCTCTATTGGGGGGGGGTACCCCATGCCAATCCAGCAAAGAACATTCAGGGCGCTGGGCAGATACACCAAGGACAGAGTGCCAATCTATTTCTGGGACCCACCACTATATAGTTGCATTTTAGATGGGGGCAATTTCCATCCATCCATTATCTTCCGATTTGTCCTCTACTAGGGTTGCGGGGGGGGGGTTCCCCATGCCCATCCAGGAGATAGGCCTTGATCCACGTTTTTGGACTGTGGGAGGAAACCAGAGAACCCACCCAGGAAACATGAAAACTCCACTCAGATTGGGATTCGAACCAGGAATACTTAGCGCTGAGAGGAGACCATGCTAAACACTAAGCCACCGTGCCGAGGGGCAATTAAAGCAGCAAATTCACCTTAGATCCTTGAGAACGTGGAGAAAACACACAGGGGGAGAACATTAAGATTGAGCTTCAAACCTGGACCCCCACCACCAACCACTACGTCAACTATGTCCAGGTTCGAATCCCGATCTGGGTGGAGTTTCCATGTTCCGCGTTTTAACTGGCTGCTCTAAATTGCCCCTATATAGTGTGTGTTTGTGTGTGTCTGTGTGAGTGAGTGTGTACCCAGTGATAGATTGGCGCCCTGTCCTGGGTGTATCTGCCCGGCGCCCGAAACGTTCCCCCCCGGATGGGCATGGGGAACCCCCAACAACCCTAGTACAGGGTAAAGCGGAAGATTATTGATGAATGGAAATTGCCCCTATCTAAAATTATACTATATATTTGGTGGTCCCAGAGATAGATTGGCGCTCTGTCCTTGGTGTATTTGCCCAGCGCCCGGAATGTTCTTTGATAGATTGGCATGGGGAACCCAAGTGGTGTATTGGCAAAGGTTGTGGGAAGGGCAAGCGGAGGTTTCAGACGTCGAAGCAGTGCGGCTCGTCATGGTGATGATCGGGGAGGTGTGGGCGGCACCTGTCGCCAGAGTGCTGGGACTTGCCGCTCTTGCGTGGGGATCAGAGAGGATGCCCAGATGTCTTGTGGGGTAGTGTGGCAGGATCGCTGTGGCACTGGGGGGAGAAGGCGGAGCCGTCGTGGGTAGACTTTGATCACCATTAATTAATGCACCTCACACGGCTCCGCCTAAAACCTGGACTATCAAAAGGCGCCGGGAGAGAGACCGACCACAAGGTGGAGTGACAGTGGAAGCGGCCTGTTTATAGACTACAAGCTGTAAAAGCATGGTACGACCTGATGTAAGCGTGCTGTGTCAGCAATAAAGCCTTCCTATTGGTTTGGACAGCTATCTACTGTCCTCATCCTTCCACCTCCCTGTTACATTCATATATCATTGTATATATATATATATATATATATATATATATATATATATATATATATATATATATATATATATATATATATATACAGGGTGGCATGGTGGCTTAGTGGTTAGCATGTTCTTCTTTCAGCGCTAGGGATTCCTGGTTAGAATCCCAATCTGGGTGGAGTTTCCATGTTCTCCCCGTGTCCATGTGGATTTCCTCCGGGTTCTCCGGTTTCCTCCCACAGTCCAAAAACATGGATCCAGGTCAATTGAATTCTCCAAATTGCCCCATATACAGTGTGTTTGTGTGAGTGAGTGTGTTTGTGTGTCAGTGATAGATTGGCGTCCTATTGGCGTCCTATATGGCGCGCTATATAAATAAATTACTTTATTTCCCCTAAAGGGGATGCCATTTAGGGGAAACGTGTGTCAGGCCCTTGAGCCAAAGGCTGACCAAACCCAAATTTTCTCCATGCTATTTACTGGAGCGTGTTTAATAAAAGCGATTTCTGCCCAGTGCCCAAGACATTCTCCCCTGGATGGGCATGAGGAACCCCCCAGCAACCCTAATAGAGGATAAAGCGTAAGATGATGGATGGATGAATGGATGGATGCATGTAAACAAACAGGATTCAATATTGAAACTTAAAAAAACTTTTTCCACTGGAAAAAGTAGATCTTGAGTCAGGAAACAGTGGACACACCTGACCTAGAGGTTATCTGACACCCCCCCCACACACACACACACACACATGTTTTTCCAATAAGGGTACACTACAATCTAACCACCATCATCTCCTGCTGTCTGCTAGTTGCATCCCCCGGTTGTAATGGTCTGTGCAGGGGCCCGATGGAGAGCGAGGAACAAAGAGCTACCCCGCCCACCGGCACTCATTTTCTGCTGTTCATTACCGCACTGTTTCTGCCCCATTTGCACATTCCCCCTGTCCGACAAATTACACTTCACACTCGCGAGGACTTCGACACAAAGCATGCGAACTCGCGCACTCGCATCTGCACATGTGGAAGGCTTGTTAGCTCTTCTAATCAGTGTTAATTACCCTACTCACTGAAAGACACCGCCACCTGTCAAACGGGTCGCCGGTGTGCGGCGTGCATTCGTCTCTCACCCGCCCGACTGCATAGGCTCGCAAAGTTGCTTACAGAATGCGAAATGGTTATCTAAAAATACCTCTGGATACCCAGTGTGGGCTGAGGCTACTGTGGTCTGATGTGCCTAATCTCATCCCCTAATGGCTTTTTAGAGTAAGAGAGAGAGAGTGTGAGAGAGAGTGAGAGAGAGAGAAAGCAAGAGAGAGAGAGAGAGAGAGAGAGAGAGGAGATAGCAGCAGAAGCACTGACCCGTCCCAGCTCAGCGGTGCTTATTACCCCGGGGAATAAGGGACACAGCAAAGGGAGGAGAGGTGAGAGAGACGCAGAGTGGCAGCTAGATAGGAATGCGCTGGGCTAGCGACGGGGGGAAAAGAGCCAGAGATAGGGGGCGATAAGGTGAAGGGATGAAAATGAGGGCGTGATGAAAAAAAGGCGTGGCACGGGAGATGGAGATACAGAAATGAACGTCGAGCCAAATGCGCAGAACCTGCGTTTCATAGGAGGAGTAAGTTGGAGAACGTCCGTAGACCCAAAGGACAGTGACCTAGATCAGGTTTTCTCAAATGGTGGGTTATAAAAGAAATCAAGCGGATCAGATTCGGTGTGTCGACGTCTTTTTCTTGGACGGTTGATTCGGATTTACGGCGTGATCATGTGACGCGGACACGTCTGATTGCTCATTGTACCCGTTAAGTTTCCCTTGAGAAGAGAAAGTGACGTTAACAGCGGTTGTGCGGGGAGAGGAGGGTGGGGGTTCCATGTCCATCCAGGGGAGAACGTTTCGGGCCCTGGGAAGATACACCCAGGACAGGACACCATCTATCGCTGGGCACACACTCACTAACACAGTCTATATGGGGCAATTTAGAGCATTGAATTCACCTTAAATCCATGTCTTCGGACTGTGGGAGGTTAGCACGTTCACCTATCACAGTCCAAAAAACATGGAGTAAAGGTGAATGGAGTGCTATGAATTGCCCATCTTATTCATCCATCCATCCATTATCTTCCGCATTATCCTCTATTAGGGTCGTGGGGGGGTTCCCTATGCCCATCCAGGGGAGAACGTTTCGGGCGATGGGCAGATACACCCAGGACAGGGCACCAATCTATCGCTGGTCACACACTCACACTCACTCACACAAACACACTCTATATGGGGCAATTTGGAGAATTCAATTGACTTGATCCATGTTTTTGGACTGTGGGAGGAAACCGGAGAACCCGGAGGAAACCCATGCGGACACGGGGAGAACATGGAAACCACCCAGATTGGGATTTGAAACGGGAATCCCTAGTGCTGAGGGGAGAACATGCTAACCACTGAGCCACCGTGCCGCCCCCTATTATTCATTCATTCATTATCATCCACTTAATCCTCTACTAGGGTCTCAGGAGAGGGGTTCTCCATGCCCATCCAGGGGAGAACGTTTCGGGCACTGGGCACATACAACCAGGACAGGGACCCAATCTATCGCTGGGCACACTAGATGGGTTTGTATTTTCTAAAATGACCACCATGAAACATGTGGATCCCATACTGAGCCTTGTTGAGAACCTCTGACCTAGATGACAGTGTTCTACACACTTTATTTAGTTTGTTCGTTCTGCTGCGGTGGAGGTTTGTTTGCCCTGAATGTTTTATTATCCTGTAACTATACTTTTAATGTTCGTAATTACGGTAGCCCTCCAAAACAGACTCGGTTCCCCGCCGAGCGCTTCTTTAGAGGTTTGTCATGTGTGCCGTTTGGGAAAATGTTTTCCCTTTAACTCGGCTAAACGCGCACAGTGCTGCTGATGTTCCTCCAAAAAAAAAAAATACTGTGATTTCGCTCCAGAGTCTATAATTTCGCATTCGGCGACAGAAATGTTGCTTTACGCCTCCAAGCGTTACTTGTTCCTCACACTGCTTCCTTTATTACATAAACTGCCAAGCTATTGTGGCCACACACTCACCCGCACATACATAATATGTAGGGGCAATTTAGAGCAGCAGATTTACCTTGAATCCATGTTTTTGGACCGTGGGAGGTTTTGGTGAGGGGTTTGGCATCCTCTTGAGAACCCAGAGGAAACCCACACGGTTAGCACGTTCACCTATCACAGTCCAAAAACACTGGGGAATTTGGGGAATTCAATTGACTTAAAATAGAGGAAAGAACCCAGAGGAAACCCATGCAGACACAGAAAGAACATGGAAACCCACCCAGATTGGGATTCGTATCAGGAATCCCTAGCGCTGAGAGGAGAAAGTACTAACCACTAGGTCACTGTGCCACCCTGTCATTCTAAATTGCCTTAAATCTAAAATTGTCTAAAACTGAGACAGGTGCATTAATTAACCATAAACAAAGATACCACGTCATGGCAGATACCATCCATCCATCCAGTATGTTCCGCTTTATCCTATATTATGGGGGTTCCCCATGCCCATCCAGGGGAGAATGTTTCGGACGCTGGTCAGATACACCCAGGACAGGACGCCAATCTATCACTGGGCACACACTCACTCACACAGACAAACACACTCTATATGGGGCAATTCATTTGATTTGAGAATTCAATTGATCTTTCCATGTTCTCCCCGTGTCCGTGTGGGTTTCCTCCGGGTTCTCCGGTTTCCTTCCACAGTCCAAAAACATGGATCAATTCAATTGAGATCTTCAAATTGCCCCATATGGAGTGTGTCTGTGTGAGTGAGTGAGTGTGTGCCCAGTGATAGATTGGCGTCCTGTCCTGAGTGTATCTGTCCAGCGCCCGAAACGTTCTCCCCTGAATGGGCATGGGGATCCCCCTGCGACCCTAATAGAGGATAAAGCGGAAGATAATGGATGGATGGATAATTTTAATCATATGTACTTTATTGCTGTGCAATCTTTATCATATCGTCTCCCCTCTGTATTATATCCCATGTACATAATTGAGTAGATCTTTATTATATTTCATTTTATTTTTATTCTGTACGTACTGATCTCTATTTCTATTACATTTGTGCTTTTTAAAGTACTTCTTGTAATAGATACATTAGATGTAGCTATAAGTTTCCCAATTACTGTCACTTCTGCTGCAGAGAAATGTGAATTTCGCTCATTGTGGGACCAGCAAAGGATTATCTAACTTGTGTTTTTGGGTGGCTTAGTGCTTGGCATGTTCTCCTCTCGAGCGCTGGGGATTCCCGGTTCGAATCCCAATCTGGGTGGAGTTTCCATGTTCTCCCCGTGTCAGCGTGGGTTTCCTCCGGGTTCTCCGGTTTGCTCCCACAGTCCAAAAACATGGAACAAGGTAAATTAAATGCCTGAAATTGCCCCATATAGTGTGTGTTTGTGTGAGGGACTGTGTGCCCAGCGATAGATTGGCGCCCTGTCCTGGGTGTATCTGCCCAGCACCTGAAACGTTTCTCCTCCCAGATGGGCATAAAGAGGATAAAGTGGGATTATCAATCAATAATCTTAGCAAGAGGTGGCATGGTGGCTTAGTGGTTAGCAGGTTCTCCTCTCAGTAATGGGGATCCCGGTTCGAATCCCAATCTGGGTGGAGTTTCCATGTTCTCCCCGTGTCTGTTTGGGTTTCCTCTGGGTTCTCTGGATACCTCCCCAGTCCAAAAACATGGGTTCAAGGTAAAATGCTCTACATTGCCCCATATGGAGCATCTTTGAGTGTGTGTCTGTGTGAGTGAGTGTGTGCCCAGTGATAGATTGGCGCCCTGTCCTGGGTGTATCTGCCCCGCGCCCGAAATGTTCTCCGCTAGATGGGCATGGGGAACCCCCCCACGACATTAGTAGAGGATTAAGTGAAATAGAATGAATCCGCCTCTCAGCACTAGGGTTCCAGGTCCGAATCCCAATCAGGCTGAAGTTTCCATGTTCTCCCCGTGTCTGTGAGAGTATCCTCCGGGGTCTCCGGTTTCCTCCCACAGTCCAAAAACATGGATTGAAGGTAAATTGAATGCTCTACATTGCCTTATATAGAGTGAGTGTGTGCCCAGCAATAAATTGGCGCCCTGTCCTGGGTGTATCTGACCAGCTCCCGAAATGTTCTCCTTTGAATAGGTATGGTGAACCCCCCCCCCCCCCGAGACCCTAGTAGAGGATTAAGCAGAAACTAATGAATTAATGAATGTTTTGTAATAAATAATGGAATTCGAAACATTTTTGAATAGTTCCAGAAACCAGAATCCTGTTACTCAGCAATCAGCGTTCACTTTAAAAACCGGACTAGATTACGTTGCGGAAGACCAGTTTATTAATTTAATTTATAAATGAAACCTTGTTTTTATTAGTGTGCTTGTAACCAATTTATAAAACATACACTGAGCACTGGGAACATAATTGGCGACAGACAGTCTGCAATCTTGGCTTCATGGATACATTAGGGGGGGTCTATAGAAAAACCTTCCAAAACCTTCCAAAAACCTTCCAAATTGATGGCTCCACAATCTCCCCAACTGATTCGGTCCGGAACCTTGGGTTCACAATAGACTCCCACCTTAAACTCTCTGATCATGTGATCAAAACCGCCTGTTCTTGTAGATTCCTTCTTTATAACATAAGGAAGATCAGACCCTTTTTGACTGAACATGCTACCCAACTGCTTGTTCAAGCTCTAGTCTTATCCCGGCTTGATTATTGTAATGCACTACTTGCCGGTATCCCAACTTCCACCATCAGACCTCTTCAACTAATTCAAAACTCTGCAGCCCGACTCGTGTTTAACCAGCCCAAGCAAACTCCCGTCACTCCATTACTCACTTCCCTCCATTGGCTTCCTGTAGCTGCTCGCATTCAGTACAAGTCGCTGACTCTGGCATACAGAACAATTTCTGGATCTCCCCCCTCTTACCTTCACTCGATCTTTTCAAAATACACTCCGACTCGTTCACTTCGCTCCTGTGATGATTGCCGCCTGGCGATTCCACCTCACCGAGGAGCTAATTCTCATTCTGTGGCGTTCACCACTGCAAAATGGTGGAACGATCTTCCCAACTCTGTCCGTAAGGCAGAATCTCTAAACAGTTTTAAGAAACTACTTAAGACGCATCTATTTAACAAATACCTGTTATAAAAAAAAATAAATAAATAAAAAAAAGGGTGGGGGGGTGAGGGGCCGCAGCTTCAAATAACAATCAGGTTTGATGAACTTACAGTAAAGTTGGTTTTCTCCATGGCTTCTGACTTGTGGTGTTCTCATTTGTAAGTCGCTTTGGATAAAAGCGTCTGCTAAATGACTAAATGTAAATGCAATGTAAATGTATAGATAATTATTCGTGGAACATACAGTAAATCTGAAGGCTGACTGCTGAAGCTGAGGTAAAGGCGCATGGTTGGTGAGGGAAGGATTAGTAGATCTTGTTGTTTGGAGCATCACAGGTGTTAGTGGAGCATGTAGGCCGACAGCAACATGACCTTTAGCTAAAGTGGTGAATAACTCATATGGCATGTAAGAGATAAGAGGTTCAGTGCTGCTTAGGGGGATTGGCAGATAAGAATGGGATCTAGAAGGACAGGGTATTATATACAGTAGGGATGGAACGGTGCGCTAAATTTAAGTGGTATGGACCTCACGGTTCCATAGACATGCAGTGCGGGGGGGAAGGCAGGGTTGATTTTTTTTATTTTCCAATTTTATTAAATGCCTGAAACCAGAGTTCTCCACGTTTTGTGTTTTTGTGTGAGTGAATGTGCCCAGTGATAGATTGGCGCCCTGTCCTGGGTGTACATACCCAGCGTCTGAAACGGTCTCCCCTGGATGGGCATGGGGAACCCCTCCCATGACCCTAGTAGAGGATAAAGTGGAAGATAATGAGACGAGATGAGAGACTACTCATTGGGGCGGCAGAGTGACATAGCATGTCCGCCTCTCATTGGATGGAGTTTCCATGTTCTCCCCGTGTCCACCTGGGTTTCCTCCGGGTTCTCCAGTTTCCTCCCACAGCCCAATTTTAGTATTTTTGTCTTCACACATACCGTACCATTGTATTCCGCTTCAGTAATCGCATACCGAACCATGTGACCCATACCGACCGATACACCATCCATCCATCCATCCATCCATTATCTTCCGCTTTATCCTCTATTAGGGTCGCGGGGGGGTTCCCCATGCCCATCCAGGGGAGAATGTTTCGGGTGCTGGGCAGATACACCCAGCACAGGGTGCCATTCTATATCTGGACACACACTCACTCACACACACTCTATATGGGGCAATTTGGAGAATTCAATTGACTTTGATCCATGTTTTTGGACTGTGGGAGGAAACCTGAGAACCCGGAGGAAACCCACACGGACACGGGGAGAACATGGAAACTCCAGCCAGATTGGGATTCAAACCAGGAATCCCTAACTGAGAGGCGAAGGCACTAACCACTAAGCCACCCTGCCGCCCGATACGCCACTAATACACAAATATTTCAAATTTCAACGTTCTCTATGTATAATGACCACCTTTTTATATTCGTTTGTGCCCCGGTCTTAATCCAGCAGACCAGCGTTCCACCCCACGCGCTGTCAGTGTATGTTTATTTGAATAATAGAGTATGAATAAACTGTTTGGATGCAGGATGATGCAAAACACTTCATAACAGACGCCAGACACAGCTGCACGGCATCATATACATCACACTGCTTAGAACTGCAATTCACTCCTGCACCTGCACCTCCCAGACTGCGCACTTGGCTCCGCGCTCAGGAATATGGCGATTCCGTCTCGCCGGGGGGCAAATTAATCAACCTGCTCACCATTCTTTTTCACCGTGAAAGAACCCAAAATGGAAACCAGCAAGCTGAAGTGATTTCAATGCCAACGGCGGCATGTGTCTCTCACTGTGCACTTGGTGCCAACATTCCAACAGAGGGACAAACTGGACGGGAAAGAACCTGAGAACAAACCGGGACTTTTGCCTGATTTTGGAAATTCTGATAACTCTACACAGCAAGAAATTTGTGCATCTGTGGCAGGGTGGCATGATGGCTTAGTGATTAGCATGTTCTCCTCTCAGCGCTAGGGATTCAGGTTCAAATCTCAATCTGGGTGGATTTTCCATGTTCTCCCTGTGTCCATGTGTTTCCTCCCACAGTCCAAAAACTTGGATCAAGTCAACTAAATTCTCCAAATTGCCCCATATAGAGTGTGTCTGTGTGAGTGAGTGTGTGTCCAGCAATAGAATGGCGCCCTGTCCAGGGTGTATCTGCCCAGCGCCCGAAACGTTCTCCCCTGGATGGACATGGGGAACCCCGTCGCGAACCTAATAGAGGACAAAGCAGAAGATAATGGATGGATGGATGGAACATGACAAGAAGTCAATAATATGATAAGAATCATGACATCATATCTCATATGTCTCATCAAGTGCGGAACATTCTAGGTGCTGGGCAGGCTGCCAATCAATTACTGGGTGCACACTCACACAAACAATACATGGGGCATGCTAGAGCAGTCACTTCACCTTAAATCTGTGTTTTTAGACTGTGGGAGGAAACCAGTGAACACAGATGAAACCCATGCGGACACGGGGAAAAAATGGAAACTCCACCCAGATTGGGATTCGAACCTGGACCCCTTAACCGACAACATGCATGTGTTTTATCCATCCATTATCTTCCACTTTATCCTCTACTAGGGTGATGGGGGGGAGGTTCTCCATGCCCATCCAGGGGAGAACGTTCCGGGCGCTGGACAGACACACCCAGGACAGGACACTCACACAGACACACTGTATATGGAGCAATTTGGAGAATTCAATTGACCTTAATCCATATTTTTGGACTGTGAGAGGAAACCGGAGAACCCGGAGGAAACCCACGTGGACACGGGGAGAACATGGAAACCCCACCCAGATGGGGATTCGAACCTGGACCCTTTAATCAACAACATGCATGTGTTGCATTGAAACCTAAATACAGTCCGTTTTCCGTTCGTGAACACACTGACGGAACAATCATGAGTTCTATTTAATTATTGTTTCGCACTATTCGCTGAAAAAAAAACTCACATCAAAACCTGTGAATGATAGACAGCATAGAACCGACACCCAGCCTGGATTTGTTGAAATACGGCTTTTCGGCAGCGCGGCCTCGGGGAACGTTCTGTATGATTTCTGCTGAATGTCACAATCCAGCTATTTTCTGCAACACGGAGAACATATCAGGAAATATGTTGGGTATAACCTCACATTAACACCACGTGCACTATTTAGTCATGGAGGAACACGACGGAGAGCATACCATCAAGGGTAAAATGGAGGATTCTGACTCGAGGGCAGCATCAGACGGCTGAACATTAGTTCGCGAGATGTAATGATTTGCGCCCTAATCACCTTAATCAAAACGTTCTCCCCAGAGGCAACAAAATCTATATTAATAGATGTGAAAGGGAAGGTAATTTGATCCAATAGTGCGATACACTGCATTTTAGGGGTGTAACGGTACGTTGTATTCGTCACGTAGCGTTCGGTACGAGCCATCGGGTGTAGAATGCAACGGTATGGAACCAAGAAACACAAGGCGGAACTTAAACTAAGCCACAAGTAGCATCTTAGGGTTACACGTGAGGTGGAGCATGGAGCGGAAGACCCCGGGGTGCGGCGCTCATCGCGGTGAAGAACAGGGGGAGGCGCAGGAGGCACTTGGAGACGGAGTGCGGAATGACGGAAGAGTCACAAGTGGTCGGTTCTCCCGGTTTTAAAGTGCGCTGTTCCCGGTTTTAAAGGGCGCACACGTTCATTAGGCGGAGCCGTGACAGGTGCATTAATTAACCATAGTGAATATCCATTGACGAATCCGCCTTCTCCCTCAAATCATGATGGTCACGTACATTCGGGCAACATTTGGCGAGTTCTACACCCGAGCCAAGTTGCGAGTTGCCCCTTAGCTGTAAACACCTTTAAAGTGCGCACACGTTTATTAAGCGGAGCCATGACAGGTGCATTAATTAAAAAAAATAAAACTTACACGCATTTTTTTAAAATCGATTCTTGGGCATTTTGAATCGATTCAGAATCGCCAGGATTACGAATCACGATCCTTTGAAGAATCGATTTTTTTCAGCACCACTAGTCCAGACCGTTGTGTACTGTTCCACGCTTACTGCCTACATATATAGTTTGTTAGATATTTCCTTAAAAGCATGGATTTAAAGCCTTAATGGTCAATAAAAACCTAAACTGACTGCAGAAATGCCATCACACACGTCTCTATAAGCTCGTTAGACGTCTTATTTCAAACCTAAATGCATTAATATAAAAGTGGCCCTCTCCGACATAGTTAAAGCACGCTCCATTCTCCTAAAAAGGCTTTCCAGGAGATTTGGGTTACCTGTGGGAGCTGTAAGCACCGGGTTTGGCCGAAAATGGTCCAATTTCTCGAAGCGATTTGGTGAAAGTGAGCTCAGGTTTCTGGGCGGTGAATTCTCAGCAAACTCAAACTTTTTAATGGGGTTAATGGTTCCCTTTTCCCCCCCGAAATGTTTATTATATTACAGCCAGCTTTAAGGAGAACAGCCTAAGGTGCAACCCAAAATCTGATTTGTAATATCATGATTAGAAAAAGGGTCATTGCTGGCTTTAATCTGATTGGCTGAGCCGTCTGTCCAGCCGTTACGTTATTGATCAATGTATCAATGCACCAGGGTCTGCTTAACAATATTGTAAGCAGAGAAATGCTGAGCACCGAAGTGAATCATCTCTGCATCATACCGCATCCCAACTGGACTGAACCAAGATGCTGCAGCGACATGTTCTGCAAGCGCCAAACGCCAAAGAAACGTTAGAACATAGTGGAACATTCTTTTAAATCATGTACCATTAAGGCAAGACATTTCCAGATGAGCACTAAGCCGGTAGCCTACCTAGCAACTAGGGGTGCGAATCTCTCAGTGCCTGGAAATTCGATTCGATTTTGATTTTTGAGGTCACGATTCGATTCAGAAACGATTTTTTCATTTCAAATGGTCTGACAAAATGAAACGACAATGTAAACCAATAGAACATTTATTTAAAACAATACTTTCAGGTTCCTTCCTGTATCAAATCTTTTTGCATTATTTTATATTTATACAAAAATAGGATTGTGCTATATTAAAATGAGCAGTATTAGGTTAGCTTAGCTGCCTGGCTTTTTCTTAAATAAGAAACGTCTATCAATAAACAAATAATTCTAAATATATTAATAATAAAGTTTCCCATGGTGCATTAGCCTTTAATCGAAACTAAAATACAGTCTTTACAGTCAGAGTGCATTTAGATTTTGCATATCTTTAAACCGTAAAAATAAAATCCATACTTGAGTCTTTTTACTATATTGCACCGACATTCGCTACATTTTCAAAACTTAACCTTAAATATTAAATATATTTGAAACTTCTTTTAGCTGAGATTGATGTCGTGCCAAACAGGCTTCGCGCATTTGTCGTATTTCCAAAGTACCTTGATTTCATTTTACACTCGTTATAAACAGTTGTGCTCATGTCGGGCTCTCTCTCTCTTCTTAGCTTTAAAAGCCAAACATTGGCTTTTAATGCAGATCGCGCTCTCTCACGCTCCATGCTTCCTGCTAGCATGAACTAGCATGCTAGCGAACTACAACGGCAGCTGGGTAACAAGCGTGCTGTACGGTGGCTGAGCGGATATGTAATGCGATATGCAGTACGCTTGGGAGGGGGCGCCAAAATAAAACCTAAACGCATTTTTTTTAAATCGATTCTTGGGCAATGTGGATCGATTCAGAATCGCCAGGACTACGAATCGCGATTCTTTGAAGAATCAGTTTTTGCCTGCACCCCTACCAGCAACCAACATTTACTTTAACAACCGGACTAGATTACATCACGGAAGAGCAGATTATTAATCATTTATGAATTAAACCTCGTTTATATATTATAGTGTGTTTGTAAGCGTTTAATAAAAGCAATAAGGCACTCGAGGTTGTGTATTATTGTAAATAAATCACGGGAAAGTCTGTACTCCGCTTCGTGTCGGGTCTGATAACACCTGTGTCCCGTGATGTGTTCACAATAATACCACGCCCTCCCGTACCTTAATGCTTTAATAAAGCAGTTTTTAAAACGATGCTATTAAAAATCCAAGGTTTATTTATACATGCGGGTATAAAGTGGGTAGTTCAGGTTCTTGAATCTGATTGGATGAGCAGTTTGTTCATACTTGACATTGATATTGACAATAACACACACCTCTGAGCACTTTACATTGGCATCTATGCATGATAAACAATACTTTATTTTATGTATGATGTTTTTTGGTAACGCATTCTGTAACTAGGCCAGTAGATGGTAGTATTTGATTGTTAGAGAAACAAGAATAACCTTCTTACTATAACAACTGGACTAGATTACATCAAGGAAGACCAGATTATTAATTTTGCTTTAAATAAACACATATATGAATCAAACCTTTTTTAATTCTGTGTTTGTAACTGTTTTATAAAAGCAAAAGGACACTTGAGGTTGTGTATTATTGTGAATAAATCACGGTATAACTGTACACCACTACACGTCAGGTCTGATAACACCTCTTTCCTGGGATTTATTTATAATAATGCCACGCCCGCTCATACCTTATTGCTTTACTAAAAGTGTATCCATCCATCCATCCATTATCTTTGACTTTATCCTATACTAGGGTCGCGAGTTGTGGGGGGGGGGGGTGCTGGGCAGATACACCCAGGACAGGGTGCCAATCTATCGCTGGGCACACACTCACACACACACACACACACACACACACTAAAAACGTGGAAACTGCACCCAGATTGGGATTCGAACCGGGAATCTCTAGTGTTAAACCACCATGTCACCACCTTCATTAAAAGTGTATAAAGAATCCTATTGTTTTTTTATGTTATTATTATTATAACAGCGCGGCACAGTGGCTTAGTGGTTAGCATGTTCTCTTCTCAGCGCTGGCGATCCAGGTTCGAATCTCAATCTGGATGGAGTTTCCATGTTCTCCCCGTGTCCGTGCGGGTTTCTTCTGGGTTCTCGGGTTTCCTCTCACAGTCCAAAAACATGGATCAAGTCAACTGGGTTCTCCAAATTGCCCCCATAAAGAGTGTGTTTGTGTGAGTAAGTGTGTGCCCAGTGATAGATTGGCGCCCTGTCCTGGGTGTATCTGCCCAGCGCCCGAAACGTTCTCCCCTGGATGGGCATGGGGAACCCCCCGCGACCCTAATAGAGGATAAAGTGGAAGATAATGGATGGATAGATTATTATAATATTAATACAGGTGGCTTGGTGGTTAGCATGTTCTCCTCTCAGCGCTGGGGATCCAGGTTCAAATCCCAATCTGGGTGGAGTTTCCATGTTCTCCCCGTGTCCGTGCGGGTTTCTTCCAGGTTCTCAGGTTTCCTCCTACAGTCCAAAAACATGGATTCAAGGTAATCTGACTGCTCCAAAGTGCCCCACATAGAACATATTTGCCTGTGTGAATGAGTGTGTGCCTGTCCTGGGTGTAACTGCAGAGTGCCCGAAACGTTCTCTCGTAGATCGGCATGTGGAACCACCAGCCTCCCCCCCACCCCCCAACGCTAAAACCGAAAAGCGGAGGACAATGAATAAATTAACGAATGAATGAATATTAATACAATAATGCTCCTGCCATTCAAATTGATTACACTGTGATCCAACCAACCCATCCTCTGCCACGATGAGAGGAACCGATACATGAAGTGGCGTTACCACGTCCTAAAGGCACGACAGTGACGCCTGCACCTCCTAATCACTGCGCACAGCTGGTGCTGGCACGTTTTTAATGATGCGGGCTCTGGTTCGACGGGCACACGACAGGAATAGGAAGCGCCGGGGCTGTGACAGAGACGAGCGCCGAGCGACGAGCTGCCAAATCAAAATAAATGACAGAAAAGTAGTGACAGCCGCATAGACAGACGGAGCGGGAGCAGGAGAGACCGAGACCGAGGAAGACGGCGAGGAGGAGCACCCACTAGATCTATTCTTGTAGACGGGAGTGTGTGGAGAGTCTAATGGAGCCAGTTAAGGCAGTGATGCATGCTCAGGCACCTCACGTACAAGGTCATGTGCCTCGTGTTAGATAAGTGCCATACATTTCGATACACGATTCGGTGAGACAGACTTTAGATCCTAATTTTTATTTTTTTAATGGTCTTATTATTAAGTACGGCTCGTTGTTGCTCCATTGCTCATATAGATGGACTTTGTAGTTCTACAATTCCATTCTGTAGTCCATCTCTTTCTCTACATATTTTGTAAGGCATGTTAGAATGTAAGGCAGGTTAGCATGTTCTCTCAGCGCTAGAGATTCCCGGTTCGAATCTCCATCTGGGTGGAGTTTCCACGTTCTCCCCGTGTCCGCGTGGGTTTCCTCCGGATTCTCCGGTTTCCTCCCACAGTCCAAAAACATGGATCAAGTCAATTGAGTTCTCCAAATTGCCCCATATAGAGTGTGTAAGTGAATGAGTGAGTGAGTGAGTGTGTGCCCAGCGATAGATTGGTGTCCTGTCCTGGGTATATCTGCCCAGCGTCCAAAACGTTCTCCCCTGGATGGGCATGGGGAAACCCCCCACGTCCCTAATAGAGAATAAAGCGGAAGATAATGGATGGATCTTTGGTATGTTCTCTAATGACTAGGACCCACACAAAGTACTATGGTGGTGGATGAGTCTCAGTACTGCAGTGATACTGACATTGTGGTGGTGTGTGAGTGTGTGTTGTGCTGGTACGAGTGGATCAGAGACAGACAGAGAACAGAACACCAATCAGAACATACCCTCACCGGCCGTTTTATTAGGTTCAGGTTCTCCACTGATCATATAGATGGACTTTGTAGTTCTACAGTTCCATTCTGTAGTCCATCTGTTTCTCTATATACTTTGTAAGGGGTCTTTAGTATGTTCTATAATGATCAGGACCCCCACTGGGAGGTATTAGGGTGGTGGATGGTTCTCAGTACTGCAGTGATGCTGACATGGTGGTGGTGTGTGAGTGTGTGTTGTGCTGCTATGAGTGGGTCAGACACAGACAGAGAACAGAACACCAATCAGAACATACAGGTGTCTGATCCACTCGTACCATCATCCACCACCCTAATGATACCTGCTCTGTGGGGGTCTCGGTCATCAGAGAACATACTAAAGCAGACTAACAAAGTATGTAGAGAAACAGATGGACCACAGCAGTGGTTCTCTGGCCAGATAATGGTATGGATATACAATACATTATTTACCCGATGTATTTTATGAACTGAGACCTACTGTCCCTGATGTCACATCCACTTAAAGAACACACAGTGAGTGTAGAACCGAGGAGGTGGAGCTAATAAAATGGCCGGTGTGTATGTGTATACAGAACATTCATATAATCCTCTACTAGGGTTCCATGTCCATCCAAGGGAGAACATTTCAGGCGCTGAGCAGATACACCCAGGAGAGGGCGCCAATCATTTACTGGGCACACTCTCACTTACACAAACACACTCTATATGGGGCAATTTAGAGCATACAATTTACCTTGAATCAATGTTTTCAGATTGTGGAAGGAACCCTCTGCGCCGAGAGGAGAACGTACTAACCTCTACACCGCCGTGTGGCCCGTATATAGAACCCAACAGAAGAAAAACGTTGCACATGTTGGTGGATATGTTCACCTTTCGTTTCAGTTCTTTAAACTCCCAAAAAAAATAGAAGATGTTTCTTTTTTGTTCACAAAGCTAGAACATTATAGAACATTACAGCGCCTGCAGAACATTGCCTTATAACAAGGAAAGCGAGCGAGATGGAGGAAGGGGAACCATCCGTCCACACTGACAAGCCCTTAATCTCACCCACATACACACACAATGGGCTCTTTCCCCGTACTACTGCAAGGCTTACGGCTGACAGCTGTCAAACACACTTACAGATCTGCAGTACACACACACACACACACACACACACACACACAGAGAGCGAGAGAGAACAAGGTGGATTTGACACAATTTAAGAAAAAAAGGGAAAGATGGATACAGCCTGATAAAGCAAAGTCGGAGGAAGGCCTTCTATCATTTCCCTCTTTTCCTCCGCCTTCCTTGAACTTTTTCATTCGTCCTCATACTGATGGCAACCTCCATGGGAAGGCTGCATGGACGCTGATGAAGAGGAGCGACGGGGACGAGGCAGATTAGAGAGGAAGTACAAAGATGGGTGTCATCACTTTTCTTTAGGACGGCCTGTCGCTTTGCTGTAAAATTCATTCATTCATTCATCCATCCATTATCTTCCACTGTATCCTCTACTAGGGTCACGGGGAGACATACCCATCCATGGGAGAACGTTTCGGGCAGCTACATCCAGGACAGGGCGTTAAGCTATCGCCGAACACACACAGACTATATAGGGGCAATTTAGAGCATTCGATTGACCTTGAATCCATGTTTTTGGACTGTGGGAGGAATGCGGAGAACCTGGAGGAAACCTACACGCACTCGGGAAGAACATGGAAATATGGTGAAATATATGTATATTAATAAAACAGGTACTCCCGGTCCTTAAATCTGATTGGCTGAGCTGTTTGTCCAGCCGTGACATTATTGGCAATAACACACACCTCTGAGCGCTTCACACTGAAATCAATGCATGAAATACAATACATTATTTTTCCCGATGTTTCCCCAAGCCCATCCAGTGGAGAGCGTTTCAGGCGCTGGGCAACTACACCCAGCAGGACAGGGTGCCAATCTATCACTGGGCCCACACTCACTCACACACTATATGGGGCAATTTGGAGCATTCAATTGACCTTGAACCCATGTTAGCCACTAAGCCACCATGTCACCCTTGCTGTAAAATTAGATGTCTAAAAAATATATACTGTAAGTATATTTATAACGCAGGTAGTTCCGGTCCTTAAATCTGATTGGCTGAGCTGTTTGTCCAGCCATGACATTATTGGCAATAACACACAACTCTGAGCGCTTTACATTGATATACAATACATTATTTTTCCCGATCTTTTTATAAACTGCGTCACATAATTTGGCTGTATATGAGAAAGCAGAATCCTGTTACTCCGCGATCAGTGTTCAATTTAAAATCCGGACTGGATTACGTCGCAGAAGATGAGTAGACACGGAAGGGGGGGGCAGTGGAGACCGTTTTCGGGCGCTGGGAAGGTACACCCAGCAGGACAGGGCGCCAATCTATCGTTGGGCACACACTTACTCACACAGATACAGACACTATATGGGGCAATTTGGAGCATGGGGTGGAAACTGACGTGGACACGGGGAGAACATCAGATAATTAAATCTGTAATAAAATCGATCTGTGTGGAGTGTGAGATAATAAATAAAAATAAATAAATAAATAAATACAATAATTACATTTTAAACGCAATGTAGCTTTAAATGCATGACTGCTGTGGTAACTTATTGGGGTTATGCCTGAACGTTTTTTGTTATTGCCTTCAAATGTCTGACTTTAAAGGAAGTCAGGTCACCCTAACAGTTAATTAAATGCTAGGCTTTATTAGCTCTAACTGCATTTCCATTCTGTCTTTTAAGATAATTTTCTGGAGGTGTCGTCAGCTCTTCATCCATGGTTCTGCTGGAGCACTGCAGTTACGACGATTACTGGATGGAACCTGGATTTCTATTGGACTGACAGTCCTGCAGGATGCCCTCAATGGACTTATATAGTTTTTAATTGTTAAATACGGGGTCACCTGATCATCACACAATGGCCCTCAAGGAGGAAGAGACCCCCCACTGAGTCTTAGTCCTCTCAAGGTTTCATCCATAAAATATCAACATAACAGGGAGGGCATGGGGAACCCCCCCGCGACCCTAATAGAGGATAAAGCGGAAGATAATGGATGGATGGATAGTTAAACCATGGGTGGCTCTCAGCGCTAGTGATTTCTCGGTTCGAATCCCAATCTGGGTGGAGTTTCCATGTTCTCCCCGTGTCCACGTGGGTTTCCTCTGGCTTCTCCGGTTTCCCAGTCCAAAAACATGGATCACGGTCAACTGAATTCTCCAAATTGCCCCATATAGAGTGTGTCTGTGTGAGTGAGTGTGTGCCCAGCGATAGATTGGCGTCCTGTCCTAGGTGTATCTGCCCAGCGCTCGAAACGTTCTCTGGATGGGCATGGGGAACCCTCCCACGACCCTAATAGAGGATAAAGCGGAAGATAATGGATGGATGGATAGTTACACCACAATAATAATGGAATTTAATTTACTATTCTATTAAAATAAGCTGACGGTGTGTTTCTGTCAGAATCACAGGCTTCCAAAACGTATAGTTTAGTAACTTTGGGGTGAGCATAATTTTGGGTCTGAATTGGCAACAGCGCCCTCTAAGGTCACAGAATTCGATGGTCACAGAATTGTGTGTGTGTTGGGTGCTTTCGATCATTATTGTTAGTATTGTCAGTGTTGAAATCTCGCATCAATACAGGACGCAACATTCATTTGCCATTATGGCCATTGCGTTATCGTTGCCAACCAATCAGATTTGAGGTTTCTTAACCAGTCTCGCCCTTCAATGTGCTTCTGATATCCATCACATCTTAAATTCAGTAGAATCCCGCTGCTTCCTCATTCCAACTGCATCCCTTTGCTTTTGTGCAGACAAGTGGAATGATGGACAGAGAGACAGCGGCCTTCCTCCCTTGGGAGAGCAAACGCACTCATCTGTGCTGATCTTAAAACAACAGTCCCCACCTCTCCTGTCTCTCCTTTTCACCCTTTACTCACTTCCCCCCAGCACCCGCAGACCTGCCCCCCCTCTCTGGTGCATGTCCGCTCGCTCCTACATAGCCGCTTTACCAGAGGCTGGTCCATAGGTGGCGCTGGGGCACCGCCCCTCTTAAAATTGTTCAGATATTGAACTGAATTAATTAGGAACTGCAAAATAGTTCATCAGAAATGTATGTATCTGTATTGTGTTAGAGTTTATCCATCCATCCATTATCTTCCGCTTTATCCTCTATTAGGGTCGTGGGGGGGTTCCCAATGCCCATCCAGGGGAGAACGTTTCGGACACTGGGCAGATACACCCAGGACAGGACGCCAATCTATCGCTGGTGTCAGAGTTTATTAAAATAATAAATAAATACAGTGATACCTCGGTTCTCGAACATAATTCGTTCCGGGAGGACGGTCGAGAACCAAATTGTTTGAGAACCGAAGCAATGAAACCCATAGGAAATAATGGAAACTGGATTAATTCGTTCCAAGCCCCAGAAAATGCATATTTACTGGCCTAATTTGTATATAATATGTAGAAAAACATGAGTCTCAACAAGAAATAAGAAATAAAAGTGTATTTATTTAAAAAAAAAATTTTACTGAACCTGTACCAACTTTTATGGCAGGAGGGAATGAATGTGGAGGGAGGAGGGAAGGGGGATGTTTATTGTTTTGAAGGGGAGTCCTCTTCAATAAAAACAGAGGGGAACTGCTCTTCGGGTGTTTCTCTCTCCACAAAGCGTGACTCTCTCCAAAAAAACGTGACTCTCTCTCTGCACTCACACTGATGACACAAGCAAGGCGCGCCGGGCCGAATGAACGCCATTCGGCTCGACTCGGCTCATCTCGGACGTTCGGATGTTCGAGTTCCAAATATTTGTTCGAAATCCAAGACAAAATTTTCTCGAATTTCCTGGTCGAATACCGATTTGGTCGAAAGTCAAGGCGTTCGAGAACCGAGGTATCACTGTACATGTAATCGCTGCCATTGTGCACACTTCCTATGTTTGGGGCGCTGGTCTAATAAGTGTGTATGTGGGCACACAAACTTTTGGCAAGCATGTCATCTGAGGCTGATTTCCATCCATCCATTATCTTCCTCTTTATCCTCTATTAGGGTCGCGGGGGGGGAGGGGGTTCCCCATGCCCATCCGGGGGAGAACGTTTCGGGCGCTGCGCAGATACACCCAGGACAGGGCGCCAATATGTCACTGGACACACACTCACTCACCCAGACCCACTCTATATGGGGAAATTTGGAGAATTCACTTGACCTTGTACATGTTTTTGGACTGTTGGAGGAAACCGGAGAACCCGGAGGAAACCCACACGGACACGGGGATAAGTTTATTAAAAGAATAAATAAATACATGGACGGCACGGTGGCTTAGTGCTTAGCATGTTCTCCTCTTAGCGCTAGGGATTCCAGGGTCGAATCCCAATCTGGGAGGAGTTTCTATGTTCTCCCCGTGTCCCAGTGGGTTTCCTCCGGGTTCTCCGGTTTCCTCCCACAGTCCAAAATCATTGATCAAGGTCAATTGAGTTTTCTAAATTGCCCCATATAGAGTGTGTCTGTGTGAGTGAGTGTGTGCCCAGCGATATATTGGTGCCCTGTCCTGGGTGTATCTGCCCAGCGCCCGAAACGTTCTACCCTGGATGGGTAGATAATGAGATGAGAAATGTGAAGATCTCAGACCATTCTTGCTTTTTATTTTTAATCCAACTATAATTTGATGCGGGCGGCACGGTGGCTTAGTGGTTTAGCATGTTCTCCTCTTAGCGCTAGGGATTCCAGGTTGGAATCCCCATCTGGGTGGAATTTCCATGTTCTCCCCGTATCCGTGTGGGTTTCCCCCAGGTTCTCCAGTTTTCTGCCACAGTCCAAAAACATGGATCAAGGGCAATTGAATGCTCCAAATTGCCCCTACAACAAAAATGTGTGTGAGTGAGTGTGTGCCCAGTGATAGATTGGTGCCCTGTCCTGGGTGTATCTGCCCAGCACCCGAGACGTTCTCCCCTGAACCCCCCCGCAACCCTAGTAGAGGATAAAAAGGAAGATAATGGATGGATTTTGGAAGGTTTGTTTTTTGTTGGTTTTAAATTTTTTAATTCATTTGCACCCCCAATTGTTTTTAATTGTCTTCTGCCCCTTACTGCGGAGCATCGCCTACAACTTCCACCAGCTTTTTCTCCTCATAATCATATTCAACAAGTCAAGCCTGACATTTGAGCCAGGCTTGCGTTCGAACAGTAATCGAAAAGATCGAGCTTAATGACCTGCCGCTCAAGGAGGATGAGTCCCCCACTGAGTCTTGGTCCTCTCAAGGTTTCTTCCTTAAAATATCAACATAACAGGGAGTTTTTTCTTGCCACTGTCACTTCGGCTTGCTCTTTGAGGATTTAAAGGCTTACAACACTGTAAAGCTGCTTTGTGACCATGTACTATAGTAAAAAGCGCTGTATAAATAAATTACTTGAACTAGTTAAACCACGGCGGCACGGTGGCTTAGTGGTTAGCATGTTCTCCTCTCAGCACTAGGGATTCCCGTTTCGAATCTCAATCTGGGTGGAGTTTCCATGTTCTCTCCGTGTCTGCGTGGGTTTCCTCCGGGTTCTCTGGTTTCCTCCCACAGTCGAAAAACATGGATCAAGTCAATTGAATTCCACAAATTGCCCCATAAGTCTAAAAAGATGGATCAAGGTTAATGCAATTTCATGCAATTAAATGCATGAAATTGCCCCATATATTTGTGTGTGTCTGTGTGAGCGAGTGTGTGCCCAGTGATAGATTGGTGTCCTGTCCTCGGTGTATCTGCCCAGCGCCCAAAACGTTCTCCCCTGGATAGGCATGAGGAACCCCCCACACACATACATAGACACACACACACACACACACACACACACACACACACACCTGCGACTGTGGTAGAGGATTAAGCTAAAGATAATGGATGGATATCATAATAATAATAATAATAATAATAATAATAATAATATATTTTGTTATTTTTTTATAACAAAAAACTATTGCCTGGGCGGCACAGTGGTTAGCATGTTCTCCTCTCATTGGTAGGGATTCCAGGTTCGTATTCCAATCTGGGTGGAGTTTCCATGTTCTCCCCGTGTCCGTGTGGGTTTCCTCCGGGTTCTCTGGTTTCCTCCCACAGTCCAAAAACATGGATCATGGTGAATTGAATTCTCCAAATTGCCCCATATAGAGTGTGTGTGTGTGAGTGAGTGAGTGCCCAACGATAGATTGGCGCCCTGTCCTGGGTGTATCTGTCCTGCGCCTGGAACATTCTCCCCTGGATGGGATGGGACGATAATAATGGAATTCAATTCACTACTCTATTAAAATAAGCTGCACATGCGCTGATGGTGCGTTTCTGAAAGAAACTTAGTTTAGTAAGTTTGAAGTGAGCATAATTAATTTTGTGTGTGTTTGCAATTTTGGAACAGAATTGGAAACAGCGCCCTCTAAGGTCACAGAATTCGATGGTCACACAATTGTGTGTGTGTGCATGTGTGTGTATGTGTGTGTGTGTGTTGGGTGCTTTCGATCATTATTGTTAGTATTGTCAGTGTTGAAATCTCACATTTCTCCTCATGATCATATTCAACAAGTCGAGCCTGACATTTGAGCCAGGCTTGCGTTCGAACAGTGATCGAAAAGATCGAGCTTAATGACCGAAGCTGCCTCGGACTCGGATTAAAGCAGACTGATTTTAAAACTCAACGTGAAGCAGGCGATTAATTACGCCATCAGACGCCAGAATGAAGTCCGAAATGAGTTAATGCTCAACGTTGAGATTAAAAATAAATATGTATTAAAAGGGATGGCACGGTGGCTTAGTGGTTAGCATGTTTGCCTCTCAGCACTAGGGATTCCCGGTTCAAATCCCAAGTGGGTTTCCAGTTCGAATCCCCATCTGGGTGGAGTTTCCATGTTCTCCCCGTGTCTGCGTGGGTTTCCTCTGGGTTCTGCGGTTTCCTCCCACAGTCCAAAAACATGGATAAAGGTCAATTGAATTCTCCAAATTGCCCCATATAGAGTGTGTCTGTGTGAGTGAGTGTGTGCCCAGTGATAGATTGGTGTCCTGTCCTGGGTGTATCTGCCCAGCGCCTGAACATTCTCCCCTGGATGGGCATGGGAAACCCCTCCGCACCCCTAGAGGATAAAGCAGAAGATAATAGATGGATGGATAATAATAATACTAATATATTTTGTCATTTTTTATAACAAAAAATATGAAAAGTAACTATTTCCCGGGCGGCACGGTGGCTTAGTGGTTAGCACGTTCGCCTCTCAGCACTAGGGATTCCCAGTACGAATCCCAATCTGGGTGGAGTTTCCATGTTCTCCACGTGTCCGCATGGGTTTCCTCCAGGTTCTCCGGTTTCCTCCAACAGTCCAAAAACATGGATCGAGGTCAATTGAATTCTCCAAATTGCCCCATATAGAGTGTTTCTGTGTGAGTGAGTGTGTGCCCAGCGATGGATTGAGGGTAGAACTACAAAGTCCATCTATGTGCTCAGTAGAGCTGTCTCTAATAAAGTGGCCGGTGGGTGTATACCAGGCTTTGTGTCATGTGATTCACCGATGACTTTCCAGGGTGTCTGCCCATCTTACACTGAGGTACCTCGCTGTAAGTACCTCAGACGAGTGCCTGATGTGCTCTGTCAGCAGTTTACCGTATAGAGGAGGAACAGAATGATAAATATGATGCAGCATCTAAAAGCCGGCAGCATACTGTAATAGAACGATCAGAGTCACTGGAGAGGATTTCCAAATGAGGAAAAGAGAACCGTCTACTCGACTATGAGGGGAACTGAATTATTTAAAGGTCTGTTGAAGGCGTTTCTTTCAAAGCACAGGAAACTTTATATCATTTATTTCATTTTATGAGTTTGTAATGAGGACGGCGTCGTGGCGAAGTGGTTAGCACACCCGCCACTAAGCGCTGGGGACTCAGATCCGAACCCCTATATGAGTGGAGCTTTCATGTTCTCCGTGTGCCTGTGTGGGTTTGCTTCCACAGTCCACAAACATGTATTCAAAGTGGATTGGCTGCTCTAAATTGCCCCATATGTTCCCCCATGGGCTGACTTAGCGGTTAGCACGTTCGCCTCTCAGCACTAGGGATTCCCGGTTCGAATCCCCATCTGGGTGGAGTTTCCATGTTCTCCCCGTGTCTGCGTGGGTTTCCTCCGGGTTCTCCGGTTTCCTCCCACAGTCCAAAAACATGGATCAAGTCAATTGAGTTCTGCAAATTGCCCCATATAGAGTGTGTATGCGTGCGTGTCTGTGTGAGTGAGTGTGTGCCCAGCGATAGATTGGCGCCCTGTCCTGGGTGTATCTGCCCAGTGCCCGAAATGTTCTCCCCTGGATGGGCATGGGGAACCCCCCCGCGGCCATAATATAGGATAAAGAGGAAGATAATGAATGAATGAATGAATGAATGAATGTTCCCCCATAGAGTGTGTGTGTGTGAGGTGTGTCCAGTGATGGATCTGCCCAGCATATTAAGCGTTCTCCCCTGGATGGGTACGGGGAACCCTCCAGCAACCCTAGATTGGGTCCTCTAAATTGCCCCTATAGAGTATGTATATGTGTGTGTCTGGGTGATCGAGTATATGCCCGCCCATAGATGGCAAATCGTTCTGGGTGTATCTGCCCAGCGCCCGACATGTTCTACCCCGAGTGGCCTGGGTGGAGCTCCCATGTTCTCCCTCGGACCTAGGTTCGGACCTATCTTAATTGTCCCATATAGTGTCTGTGTGAGAGAGTGTGTGCCCAGCGGCATAGCAGTTAGCACATCCACCTCTCAGTGCTTGTGACCCAGGTTCGAATCCAGATCTGGGTGGAGTTCCTATGTTCTCCTTGTATCCGTGTGTGTTGTCTCCGGGTTCTCCAAATTCCCAATCGGCCCAATGTTAATTGCCCCATATAGTATCTGTGTGAGCAAGTGTGTGTTTCCAGCGGCATAGCAGTTAGCCCGCCCACCACTCAGTTCTAGTGCCTATGTTCTCCCTGTATATATAGTGTCTGTGTGAGAGAGTGTGTACCCAGTAATATAGCAGTTAGCACGTTCGCCTCTCAGTGCTAGTGATCCAGGTTCGAATCTAGATCTGGATGTCCCATGATCTCCCTGTATCCATGTGGGATGTCTCGGGGTTCTCCAAATTCCCAAATGCCTTATCTTAATTGTCCTATATAGTGTCTGTGTAAGAGAGTATGTGCCCAGCGATGGATTGGCACCCTGTTCTTGGTGTATCTGCCCCGCGCCCAAAACGTTCTCCACAGATGAGCATGAGGAACCCCCCGCGACCCTAATAGAGGATTAAGTTGAAGCTAATGAGATGAGGTTGAGATCATATTACGTTAACCACCCTCTTTAAATGTAGTTATTAAAAGCATAGAGTTTGAAATCAACGGCTGAAAAGGAGAAGAAACGTTCTCTGCTTCAGAAATTATCGCCTCCACATCCTTTTCGGTACCCCTCCGCATTCTGCCACTCCGCTCTAGTACAGCCTTGAATCCTCCGAATTTATATATATAATTTTTTTAAGTAAGCCCGCAGCGCTCTTCTCTCCCACATCCCTCTGGTCTTGTGTAATTTACTACCTGAAACCTTATCATCTATCCATCCATCCATTATCTTCCGCTTTATCCTCTACAAGGTCGCGGGGGGCGGGGGGGTTCCCCATGCCCATCCAGGGGAGAATGTTTCGGGCGCTGGGCAGATCTACCAATCTATCACTGGGCACACACTCACTCACACAGACACACTCTATATGGGGCAATTTGGAGAATTCAATTGACCTTGAGTCATGTTTTTGGACTGTGGGAGGAACCCGGAGAACCCGGAGGAAACCCACATGGACACGGGGAGAACATGGAAACTCCACCCAGATTGGGCTTTGAACCTGGAATCCCAAGCTCTGAGAGGAGAACATGCTAACCACTAAGCCAACGTGCTGCCCCTGCCTGAAACCAACCGGGGCCAATAAGAAAACGAGCCGGAGGTTTTAATTTCATCCCAATTCAGGCGGCTGCTATGTATTCTGCCTTCAAAACTGACGAGGAGTTAAAATGGTGTGGCGCTATGGAGAGATCTGTTTGTTTGATGAGCACAAAGCACTGTTACAAGGTGGGTACTCTTCGGAACCCTGTGAGGGATCAAAGGCAAACAAGATGGAAAGTGAAAGACAGCCGGAATCGTCCTGAGCCAATAAACAGATCAGATATACAGAGGGTGACACGAGCCCCGGAGTTAATACAGACGAGCAAACAGAGGGGGGAGACGGAGCCGAGCACCGGTCTCAGTACGCCTGGGTTTTAGTATCGATTCCAAATCCCATTTCTTATTACATTCTGCTTTAAACACGAGTGGTCCCACTCCTCGAATCTGATTGGCTGAGCCATGACATTATTGACAAAGCACACATTCGTATCAATGCGTGAAATACAATACAATACAGATTAAAATAAACAGAGAGCTGTTTTTTAAAACAGTGTTCTGTAAATTGGCCACTAGATGGCAGTATTTGATTGATAGATAAACCACAGTCCTGTTACTCAGCAATCAGTGTTCACTTCGTGAAAGACCAGATTATGAACAGTTTTTCTTTCACTTAACTTATTTATAATTCAAACCTATATATATATATAAAAAGCGTTTAATAGAAGCTATAAGACACTCGTGGTTGTATATTGTTGTGAATAAATCACGGGAAAGAGGTGCAACTGTACTCCACTACATGTCGGTCCCAACAACACCTTTCGTACCTTATTGCTTTATTGTAAAACAAGTAGTTCTGGTCCTTAAATCTAATTGGCTGAGCCATTTGTTCAGTCGTGACATTATTGACAATATCACACACCTCTGAGCGCTTCACATTCGTCTCAATGCGTTAATATACAATACTTAATATATTAAATACTGCGTTCTGTAATTTGATTGTTAGAGAAACCAGAATCCTGTTACTCAGCGATCATCGTTCACTTAAAAAAACGGATTAAATTACATTGCAGAAGACCAGATTATTAATGATTTTGTTTATAATAAATGCATTTCTGTATCAAACCTTGTTCTTTTTTATTACAGTGTGTTTTTAAGTGTCTTATAAAAGCAATAAAACACTCGAGGTTGTGTATTATTGTGAATAAATTATGGGAAAGAGGTATAATTGTATTCCGCCACATTTCGGATATATATACAGAGTTGTTTTTTTATAAACTGTGTTCTGTAATTTCTCTCCCCATCCAGGGGAGAACGTCTCAGGCGCTGGGCAGATACACCCAGGACAGGGCGCCAATCCATCGCTGGGCATACACTCACTCACACTATATATGGGGCAATTTGGAGAATTTAATTGACTTGATCCATATTTTTGGACTGTGGGAGGAAACCGGAGAACCCGGAGGAAACCCACGCGGACACGGGAAGAACACGGAAACTCCACCCAGATGGGGATTCGAACCAGGAATCCCTAGAGCTGAGAGGCGAACGTGCTAACCACTAAGCTGCCTCTGCCTCTGCTAACCACTAAGCTGCCCTGGGGGGGGGGGGGGGGGGGGGTCCCATTGCCCATCAAAGGGAGAACGTCTCGGGTGCTGGTCAGATACACCCAGGACAGGACGCCAATCCAATCGCATTCAGTATTTTTCAAAAGAACTCGGCGCATTGATTCGAATGTGAAGCGCTCAGAGGTGTGCGTTATTGTCAGTAATGTCACAGCGGGACAAATTCAGCTCAGCCAATCAGATTGAAGGACCGGAAGGGAGTGAAATCTCCATATTCTTATTGTTTGGGTCTTTGGGAGAATGTCGGAGCCTGAGCTGAATAGCAAATCAAACGCAGGTGTATTAAATGTTAAAGGCTTATGTTCAAAAGGCATCGCATAGCTTCCGGCACTTCCTAACCCACTCGCTTCCTCCTCTTTTAAACATATTCAGCCTCCAACCTGTGTCATGTCCCTTCACGGAATTGATCTAGCCTCCTCGCGCTCTCTCTCCATGCCGTCCTCCTTACAGATGCTTCCTTTTTCTGTCCAGATGCACACTGACCTGACTTCTAGCCCCCCCTGTAGGGAAAACTTGTTCCTCAACAATGCTTCACTGAACATGACAGACATGCCCAACCAACAAAGAAGCGGGTGCGCAGCGCAGACAGAGAGGACGACGCCGGGCGGAGTGTTTAAGACTGCGGCAAGGAAGGAGGGAACGGTGGAGGGAGGGAGGGAGGGAGGGAGGGAGGTGAGGGCGCAGACGGAGAGAGAGAGAGCACTCAACATGATTTATGATCCGTTCTTCGACTACATTCCAATTAAAGTTTCATGTCTATACCAAAAGTTCTCCTCGCCGGCACCCACACTCCTGCCAGCCGGAGAATAAGTGTGTTCTGTCAGAAGTGGGATGTTGAACGCTGCAAACTCACATCTGTTAGAACAGAACGCGCAGCAAATGTGGAACTCTCATCGCCTGTGTCCTCTACTTGGGTCTACGGGAAGGGGGGGGGTCTGTGCTCTTCTTGGGGAGAATGTCTTTGGGCACCGGGAAGATACACCCAGGACAGTGCGCTAATCTATCAATGGGAACACACCTCCTCAGGTCTAGTGTTAGCGCGCTTTAGTATGTTCTCTGATGATCAGGACTCCCACTGGGAGGTATCAGGGTGGTGGATGAGTCTCAGTACTGCAGTGATACTGACATGGTGGTGCTATGTGAGTGTGTGTGTGTCTCCATGGTTTTTTTTTTCTACTTGGTTTTCCGGTTTCCTCCCACAGTCCAAAAACATGGATTCAAGGTGAATTGGCTACTCCTAATTGCCCTTATATACACTCTCTGGTCATTTTATTAGCTCCACTCCTTGGTTCTACACTCACTGTGCGTGTGTTTTCAGTTCCACTGATCACAAAGATGGACTTTGGAGTTCTACAGTAACGTTCTGTAGTCCATCTGTTTCTCTACATACTTTGGTAGTGCGCTTTAGTATGTTCTCTGATGATCAGGACTCCCACTGGGAGGTATCAGGGTGGTGGATGATGCTCAGTACTGCAGTGATACTGATATGATGGTGGTGTCTGAGTGTGTGTGTCTCCGTGTGTTTTTTTTTTTTTTTTGTCTTCTGGGTTTCCTCCCACAGTCCAAAAACATGGATTCAAGGTGAATTGGCTACTCCTAATTGCCCCTATATACACTCTCTGGTCATTTTATTAGCTCCACCTCTGCGGTTCTACACTCACTGTGTGTGTTTTCAGTTCCACTGATCATATAGATGGACTTTGGAGTTCTACAGTAACGTTCTGTAGTCCATGTGTTTCTCTACATACTTTGTTAGTGCACTTTAGTATTTTTAACAATCTGTTTGGGGGTATCAGGGTGGTGGATGATGCTTTGTACTGCTGTGATACTGACGTGGTAGGGCTGTGTGTTGTATACTTTGTAAGACATTTTGTATGTTCTCTAATGATTAGGACCCCACAGAGGAGGTCTTAGGGTGGTGGATGATGTTCAGTACTGCAGTGATACTGACGATACTGACATGGTGGTGGTGTGTGAGTGTGTGTTGTGCTGGTATGAGTGGATCAGACACAGACAGAGAACAGAACACCAATCAGAACATACACTCATGTTCTCCAATGATCAAGACCCCCACAGAGCAGGTGTTATTAGGGTGGTGGATGATGGTACGAGTGGATCAGACACCTGTATGTTCTGATTGGTGTTCTGTTCTCTATCTGTGTCTGATCCACTCGTACCAGCACAATACACACTCACAAACCACCACCATGGCAGTATCGTCAGTATCACTGCAGTACTGAAAATCATCCACCACCCTAAGACCTCCTCTGTGGGGGTCCTAATCATTAGAGAACATACAAAATGTCTTACAAGGTATATAGAGAAACAGACGGACTACATAATAGAACTGTAGAACTCCAAAGTCCATCTACATGATCTGTAGAACTGAAAACACACACAGTGAGTGTAGAACTAAGGAGGTGGAGCTAATACAATGACCAGAGAGTGTATATAGGGGCAATTAAGAGATGCCAATTCACCTTGAATCCATGTTTTTGGACTGTGGGAGGAAAGGAACACGGAGACTCCACCCAAATTGGGATTTGAATCTGGATTCCCAGCACTGAGAGGTGGACATGCTTACCACTAAGCCACTGTGTTGCCCACCGAAAATCAATCTAGGGCAAAATAAAGATGTGTAACAAGATGAAGCAAACGAGAGAGAGAGAGCGAGGGTGTGGGTTGCAGTGTAAGTTTATTACTGCAGGATTAATGAGGGTTCGAGGGGTTAATGTCTGTTTATACATCAGTGCTGTTTCAGCATGGCCTCACACTCCAACTCAATACCCCCACTCAATACCCCCACTCAATGCTCCCACTCAAAAGACTGCAAATTTATACTCCCACTGTCATGACTGACTGACTTTTTTAATTCTGGGTTTTCCAGGTTTCCTCCCACCGTCCAAAAACAGGGATTCAAGGTGAATTGGCTGCTCTCGATTGCCCCTGTATCCACTCACTGGTCATTTTACCAGCTCCACCTCCTCAGTTCTACCCTCACTGTGTGTGTTTTCAGTTCCACTGATCATATAGATGGACTTTGTAGTTCTACAGTTCCATTCTGTGGTCCATATGTTTCTCTACATACTTTGTTAGGCCGCTTTAGTATGTTCTCCAATGATTATGCTGGTAGTGTGTGATTGTGTGTTGTGCTGGTACGAGTGGATCAGACACAGACAGAGAACAGAACACCCATCAGAACATACACTCACCGGCCGTTTTATCAGTTACAGGTTCTCCACTGATCATATAGATGGACTTTGTAGTTCTACAGTTCCATTCTGTAGTCCATTTGTTTCTCTACATACTTTGGAAGTCCATTTTAATATGTTCTCCGAACATTTCGGCGGTATTAGGGTACTTAAGATGTCCTGAGTGTATCTGCCCAGCGCCCGAAACGTTCTTCCCTAGATAGGCATAGGGAACCTAGCATTTTAAATGCAAAATGTACCTCGTAAATTAGATCAATGTTAAAGTCTAGGTTCGAATCCCAATCTGGGTGGAGTTTCCATGTTCTCTCTGTGTCCACATGGGTTTCCTTCGGGTTCTCCAGTGACATTTTAGGACCGGAATGACCCATTTTATAATTTGGCTTAGACCACGTTATGCTTGACGAGCAGTAATGTAGTGGTTATCACGTTCACCTCTTAGCACCGGGGTTCCTGGTTCGGATCCTGATTGTTTTCTCCTTGGTTTTCTTCCCACAGTACAAAAACATGGATTCAAGGTAAAATGAATTCTCATGATTGCCCCATATAGAGTGTACCTGTGTGAGTGAGAATGTGCCCAGCAAGGGATTGGCCTGGGTGTATCTGCCCAGCGCCTGAAACATCCTCCCCTGGATGGGCATGAGGCCCCCAACCCCCCACCCCCCAACTCCAGAAGTTCTTCCTCAGTGAAGGTGTCGCCTTATTTTCATTTTAAAAATCGATAGCTGAGTGCAACTGGCCCCGCGGCACTCGAGTCCTCAGAATAGGAGTGTATTGTCAGCTATCAATCACCTCTCACAAAAAAAGCCTTCATGTCAATGTGCATTTATTTTTAAAGCCTCTTAGGACTTGGGGGAGGGGGGGGTTCTATCCCAGTGCTCGATATCCAAAGACGGTAAAAGGTACTGTAAGCACATGGTTTCATCAATATGCTTCATTTCTGCACCACCATGCAGTCCATCCATCCATCCATTAGCTTCTGCTTTATCCTCTACTAGGGTCACGGGGGGTTCCGCATGCCCATCCAGTGGAGAATGTTTCGGGCGCTGGGCAGATACACCCAGGACAGGGCGCCAAACTATCACTGGGCACACACACAGACACACAAACAAATACACTCTATATGGTGCAATTTAGGAGAATTCAATTGACCTTGATCCATGTTTTTGGACTGTGGGAGGAAACCGGAGAACCCGGAGGAAACCCACACGGACATGGGGAGAACATGGAAACTCCACCCAGATTGCAAATCCCTAGCGCTGAGAGGGGGTGCGTTGTATGCCTGCAGCAGGGTGACTGTTCCATGTTCTACATGTCTGAATATCACTGCCTTTGATTTGGTGACATGATGAATGCCGCTTATTTCGTCTCCCTGCGCCTCTCCTTGGCATCTGTCCTCCAACTTTGCACGTACGTATAGAGAAATCCATAAACGCCTTTTTTGAGGGTTGAAATCAGTTTCGGGGCATTGAGCGTACATGGGAGGGTGGCTTTGGATTTCCATAAAAATGCTAATCTCAGCGTTCTGACTCCCTGCAGACTATGAATCATTACTTCTTAATTATTAGAATATGCTGGAAATGTATATACAGTGTGTGGAATGGGAGTCGGCTTAATGGGCTCCGTTTTTTAGAACGTTACTGAATGCAAGGTTATAGTTTTGATATTCAAATGTTACAGTGACACTTTTTAATCAAATGCCCCATTGGATGTAAAGACAGATTGCCCTCGATCCATTACTGAAGCGTATTATTTACTAAAAGATAAAATGAGGGGTGGAACAGCGGGGTAGAGGTTCCAATGCCGATCTGGGTGGAGTTTCCATGTTCTCCCCGTGACCACATGGGTTTCCTGCCACGGTCCAGGAACATGGATTCAAGGTGGAGTGGCTCCAAATTGCCCCATATACGCTCACCGACAGTTTTATTACGTCCACATCCTTGGTTCTACACTCACGGTGTGTTTATAGATGGACTTCTCTTCGGTGGTATTAGGGTGGTGGATGATGCTCAGTGCTGCAGTGATACCTGCAAGGTGGTGGTGTGTAAGTGTATGTTGTGCTGGAACAACATTTATTTATTATTGGTAATTTATTAAAAAATAAATAAATAAAAAATGGGGAGGGGCGCAGCATCAAAAAACAATCAGGTTTGATGAATTCATTCATTCATTATCTCCCGCTTTATCCTCTATTAGGGTCGCGGTGGGGTTCCCCATGCCCATCATGGGGAGAATGTCTCGGGCGCTGGGCAGATGACCCAGGACAGGGCGCCAGACCCAGGACAGGGCGCCAATCTATCGCTGGGCACACACTCACTCACACGGACACACTCTATATGGGGCAATTTGGAGAATTCAATTGACTTGATCCATGTTTTTGGACTGTGGGAAGAAACCAGAGAACCCAGAGGAAACCCACGCAGACACGGGGAGAACATGGACACTCCACCCAGATGGGGATTCGAATGTGCTAACCACTAAGCCACTGTGCCGCTGTGGTTTGCTGAATTTACAGTGCAAATTTTTTGCATAACTTCTGACTAATGTTCTTTGGATATATAACCCGCCTGTCTACTGTCGTAAAAGGGTGAGGAGCATTGGTGGTGGCTCGTTTGGTTGTTTGTTTGGTTGTTGTGCTAGCAGGAGAACTTCTGGTAGATTTTTTTTTTTGGTATTATTTGACGTAGCGATTGAAATTTCATGTGTACCGTTTGTGAACTACACGACATTAGGTGGGAGCCCCACAGCCGTGTTGGTATGTTTAAAGCGTCACCTGAACGATTACCGTACCTCCTCTGTTTACCCCCATTCACTGGTCCTGGACAGGGCAGATGAGCGCGCTCCTACATTGCAGCACGTAGGAAGTTCCATGTATAGACACATTATGTAAGGGGACTGGTGCTGACCTTTGTATTTTGGTTTTTGTTTTGTTTAACTGTTATGTTTTCTGGGCGGCACGGTGGCTTAGTGGTTAGCACGTTCTCCTCTCAGCGCTAGGGATTCCCAGTTCGAATCCCAATCTGGGTGGGGTTTCCATGTTCTCCCCGTGTCCACGTGGGTTTCCTCCGGGTTCTCCGGTTTCCTCCCACAGTCCAAAAACATGGATCAAGTCAATTGGGCTCTCCAAATTGCCCCATATAGAGTGTGTTTGTGTGTGTGAGTGAGTGTGTGCCCAGCGATGGATTGGCGCCCTGTCCTGGGTGTATCTGCCCAGCGCCCGAGACGTTCTCCCCTGGATGGGCATGGGGAACCCCCCCGCGACCCTAATAGAGGATAAAAGCGAAAGATAATGGATGGATGGATGTTCATTCATTCATCATCTTCTGCTTTATCCTATATTATGGTCGCAGGGGGGGTCCCCATGCCCATCCAGGGGAGAAAGTTTCGGGCGCTGGGCAGATACACCCAGGACAGTGCGCCAATCTATCGCTGGGCACACACTCACTCACACAGACACATACACACTCTATGTGGGGCAATTTGGAGAACTCAATTGACTTGATCCATGTTTTTGGACTGTGCGAGGAAACCAAAGAACCCAGAGGAAACCCACGCGGACACGGGGAGAACATAGAATCTCCACCCAGATGGGGATTCGAACCGGGAATCCCTAGTGCTGAGAGGCGAACGTGCTAACCACTATGCCACCGTGCCGCCGTGGATGGATGTTATGTTTTGTAATTTTCTTTTCTTTGGCGCTACCCATAGTCCAGGGTCCAACATGTGATAGTTCATATGTTCATCTGGCCTATTTTATGTTAATACTTTCGTTGTATGAGACAATTGAGAGCCATTAAAAGGTACAAATATTGACAACTCTGTGCAAATAACCACACACACGTCACACTTAAAACCTGTTATTGACCCCCTGTTTTCCCTAGACCAATTAGAGGGGTCGTAACACCTATAATGGTCGTTGAGTGTAGAATGTGACATGGGGAGAACATGGAAACTCCACCCAGATCGGGATTCAAACCCAGATCCCCAGCGCTGAGAGTGCTAACCACTACACCACCGTGCCGGTAAGTCGTTAATGCATCGTTGTGTTCACGCGACATGGTATTAATTTTACACATACTCCCAGAACCCCACGGTTCTCATCATGAAGAGTACATTTCGAAACCTCAGACCCCGTTCCACCGGCGTGAGAACGTAACCTGCGCAGTGGTTTCACGCTGCGACGAAACGACGTGTGATTCGTCAGCCATCCGCCTCACTCCTACCCAGCCCGCTAATGACAGTCACGTCGCACCAGCCACCTGTCATGACCCACCTCACAGCAGCACGAACCCCCAGGCAGACGTTCAGCGTTCCACGCTAATTGTTCGGCACTTATTCACTGGATTAGGGCCATAATTATTCCCCGTAATTACAGCACATTGTTCACTCTCGTTGTTTTCGCGCTCAATTTGTTACTTCGCTCGTGGATGTTCACGCTTTGTCATACAAAAGAAAACGAAGGTGCTTTTTCATGCCACTGAAATGAACCTGACTGAAGTAACAACTAGAGGAAACCATCCCTGGATTAAATAAACCACTTAACAGCCACCTAATGGGTTCTGCAATCAATGTCTAATTTATACTAATTTATATACAGTATATATATATATATATATATATATATATATAGGGGCTTAGTGTTTAGCATGTTCTCCTCTCATCACTGGGGATTCCCGGTTCGAATCCCCATCTGGGTGGAGTTTCCATGTTCTCCCCGTGTCTGCGAGGGTTTCCTCCGGGTTCTCCGGTTTCCTCCCACAGTCCAAAAACATGGATCAAGTCAATTGAATTCTCCAAATTGCCCCATATAGAGTGTGTGTGAGTGAGTTGTGCCCAGCAATGGATTGGCGCCCTGTTCTGGGTCTATCTGCCCCGCGCCCGAAACGTTCTCCCCTGGATGGGCATGGGGAACCCCACCGCGACCCTAGTAGAGGATAAAGCGGAAGATATCAAATATCAGAACAGCCCCATATAGAGTGTGTGTGTGTGTGAGTGAGTGTGTGCAGAGCGATGGATTGGAGCCCTGTCCTGGGTGTATCTGCCTATCTCCCGAAACGTTCTCCTGGATGGGCATGGGGAACCCCACCGCGACCCTAATAGAGGATAAAGTGGGAGATAATGAATGAATGAATGTATATATATATATATATATATAGGGTGGCATGATGGGTTAGTGCTTAACCTATTCTCCTCTCTGTGCTAGGGATCTGGGTGGAGTTTCCATGTTCTCCCCGTGTCCGCTGGGATTTCCTCCGGGTTCTCCGGTTTCCTCCCACAGTCCAAAAACATGAATCAAGGTCAATTGAATTCTCCAAATTGCCCCATATAGCGTGTGTCTGTGTGAGTGAGTGTGTGCCCAGCGATAGATTAGCACCCTGTCCTGGGTGTATCTGCCCATCTCCCGAAACGTTCTCCTGGATGGGGAATTACCTCGTGACCCTAATATAGGATAAAGCGGAAGATAATGGATGGTTGGTTATATATAGGGTATATATAGGGTGGCATGATGGCTTAGTGCTTAGCACGTTCTCCTCTCAGTGCTAGGGATCCAGGTTCGAATCCCAATCTGGGTGGAGTTTCCACGTGGGTTTCCTCCGGGTTCTCCGGTTTCCTCCTACATTCAAAAAACATGGATCAAGGACAACTGAATTCTCCAAATTGCCCCATATAGAGTGTGTCTGTGTGAGTGAGTGTGTGCCCAGTGATAGATTGACTGAGAATCCCCCACCACCCTAAAACCGCCAAACAGATTGGAGAATATACTAAAGTGAACTAACAAAGTATGTAGAGAAACAGATGGACTACAGAATGGAACTGTAGAACTACAAAGTCCATCTATATGATCAGTGGAGAAACTGTACCTAATAAAAACGGCCGCTGAGTGTATGTTCTGATTGGTGTTCTGTGTCTGATCCACTCGTACCAGCACAACACACACTCACACACCACCACCATGTCAGCATCACTGCAGTACTGAGCATCATCCACCACCCTAATACCTCCTCCTAAGTGTCCTATGATGAAGGTGGCGCTACAAGCATGGAGGCAGGAGTACTGATCTCGCTCCTCACTCCGCGGCAGCTCTGAGACGTCACCCAACCCGGTTTTGAAAGTGAGTACTGGTTGCTAAGCAACGGGATACCGGCTTGGTACTCATGGGGATATGGCTCGCTGTTCATATTAATCCGTATATTTCCATTAATGGTAGATGATTTAAGAATATGTTCTACCACGTTCTCACATTTCTTTGCTGGTGAGAATATGAGAACTCCAGCAGCATCAGAATTCGAACCTGGAACCCCAGCTCTGGAAGGCAGACGTGCTGAGCATCATGACATCTTAGAGAATACAACTGAGTATGTTCTGTTTGCAGGAACGTTGGTGTAGAGCTCAGTTATGTTCCTCCACGTCACACACACACACACACGCACACACGCACACGCACACACACACACACACACACACACACGCACACGCACCCACGCACATACATACATATATATGATACAACAAAATTCCAAGTGGTACCTCTTATCGACCGAAAACAAACAACAGAGAACATGTGTGCATAGAAACATTAAATAATTTTGTAAGTGTATAAAATAATAATAGTATTATAATATATAATATAAAACACAGATGTATAATCATTTTTAAGTCGCTTTGGATGAAAGCATCTGCTAAATGATTAAATGTAAATGTAAAATAGTGTGTATATATATATGGGGCGGCACGGTGGCTTAGTGGTTAGCATGTTCTCCTCTCAGCACTAGGGATTCCCGGTTCGAATCCCCATCTGGGAAGAGATTCCATGTTCTCCCCGTGTCTGCATGGGTTTCCTCCGGGTTCTCCGGTTTCCTCCCACAGTCCAAAAACAGGGATCAAGTCAATTGAATTCTCAAAATTACCCCATATATAGTGTGTCTCTGTGTGAGTGAGTGTGTGCCCAGCGATGGATTGGCGCCCTGTCCTGGGTCTATCTGCCCAGCGCCCGAGATGTTCTCCCCTGGATGGGCATGGGGAACACCACCGCGACCCTATTAGAGGATAAAGCGGGAGATAATGAATGAATGAATGAATGAATGGAATATATATATATATATATATATATATATATATATATATATATATATATATATATATATATATATATAACATATCATCCATCCATTATGTTCCACTTTATCCTGTACTAGGGTCCCGGGGGGTTCCCCCCATGCCTATCCAGTGGAGAACGTTTCGGGCCAATCTATCGCTGGGCACTCCCTCACTCACACAGACACACACACACACACACCCACACACACACCAAGACACACTCTATATGGGGCAATTTGGAGAATTCAATTGACCTTGATCCATGTTTTTGGACAGTGGAAGGAAACCGGAGAACCCGGAGGAAACCCACATGGACACGGGGAGGACATGGAAACTCCACCCAGATTGGGAGTCGAACTGGAATCCCTAGTGCTGAGAGGAGAACATGCTAACCACTAAGACACCGTGCCGCCCCACATACACACACACACACACACACACACACACATATATATATATATACATTAATAAATAAAATTAAATCGAATTAAGTTCCCACAATGTTACCCGGTACTCTATCTTCTTCTTGCTCTCTCTATTCCTTTTACACACACACACAGACTGGGTGCACTTTTATCTAACAAGGAGAAAATGAGCAACAACACTGAGGATGAAATATGTTTTAACTGACAGCGTCATTATGGAAATTAAAACAACAGCAATTAGCTTGCTGGAGAAATTTAATTAGCTTTGTTTATCATCAGAGGTGAGAAAGACCGAATCTGTGTGTAGACACCAGGGCTTTGCATTTATTATGTACACAGTAATCATTCCAAATAAGCAGATACACTGATAACTACATGCACATCCAACTACAAGCTGCAGACTCATCGCACATGAAAATAGAGTCCTGGAAATACATTCTGAATGGACGAAAAATATCACTGCATCGATTACACCGCCGACGATTCGATATTCGATACATCGTTACATCCATAAGAGTACCGATTAATGTGTTTATATTGCTCCCTATTTTTAACAGCCACTATGACATGCGCATAACATGTACTCCAAAGCTGTGGGTGGCGCTATTTTCCCAGTGCCGGAAACGTTCTCTCAGCACTGGGGAGCCAGGTACGAATCACTATGTTCTTCCCGTGTCCGCATGGGTTTCCTCCGGGTTTTCCGGTTTCCTCCCACAGTCCAAAAACATCGATCAAGGTCAATGGAATTCTCGAAATTGCCCCATATAGAGTGTGTTTGTGTGAGTGAGTGTGTGCTCAGTGATAGATTGGCACCCTATCCTGGGTGTATCTGCCCAGCACCTGAAACGTTCTACCCTGGATGGGCATGGGGAACCCCCCCCCTCCCGCGATCCTAATAGAGGATAAAGTGGAAGATAATGGATGGATGAATGGATAGGTTTTCAATAAACACGGTGGTTTAGTGGTTAGCATGTTCTCCTCTCAGCGCTATGGATTCCAGTTAGAATCCCAATCTGGATGGAGTTTCCATGTCCTCCCTGTGTCCGTGCGGGTTTTCTTCGGGTTCTCCGGTTTCCTCCCACAGTCCAAAAACATCGATCAAGGTCAATGGAATTCTCGAAATTGCCCCATATAGAGTGTGTTTGTGTGAGTGAGTGTGTGCTCAGTGATAGATTGGCACCCTATCCTGGGTGTATCTGCCCAGCACCTGAAACGTTCTCCCCTGGATGGGCATGGGGAACCCCCCCCCCTCCCGCGATCCTAATAGAGGATAAAGTGGAAGATAATGGATGGATGGGTGGATGGATTAAGGACATGCTTGTTGAGTATTCTAACCAGGTGGACTTTGGAGTCGCATCGTTTCTCATTTGTTTGTGTGTGTGTTTGGAAAAAATAGTAATCCTGTGTGTAAATGATTTTTAACTTGCTAATTTCTCGCCTCGGTTTAAAAAGATATCAAGCTCATAAAAAAGCAGTTGGAAAATCAATAAGCCACTTACACTGGAGTGCTTTTTAACCGCCAAGTAATAAAGACGTGTATCTGACCTGGCTTCAAGGGTGTGTGTGTGTGTGTGTGTGTGTGTGTGTGTGTGTGTGTGTTTAAAGCCTCTGGATGGTATATGAAGTCTATACATGCAGAACGAACAAATTATTTTATTTCATCTCATCTCATTATCTTCAGCTTTATACTCTACTATGGTCGGGCGGGGTTCCCCATGCCCATCAAAGGGAGAACATTTCGGTAACGGGGCAGATACACCAGGACAGGACACCAATCCCTCACACACACAGACACACAACATAGGGACAATTTATATGGGGCAATTTAGAGAAGTCGATTTAACTTAAAGTCATGTATTATACTAAGGGAGGAAACTGGAGAACCTATGTGGACACGGGGAGAACGTGGAAACTCCACCCTGATTGGGATTCAACCTGAATCCCAAACGCAGAGAGGTAGATGTGCTTACCACTACACCACCATGCCACTAGATGCCAGTTTTTGATTGTTAGAGAAGCCGGAATCCTGTTACTCAGCGAATGGAACCCGGTTTATTAACGATTATGCTTGGAATTTTAGTAGTGGAGGCAACCGTTGTTCATGAGGGATTCCTGTAGCTGTGACTACCATTGTTTAAGAGGGATTATAGCCATGGTAAGCATTGCTCAAAAGGGTTTACAGAAGCTGTGGTAACTGTTGTTTACAATAGATTTTCTTCAGTTGTCGCAACAATTGTTCATGAGGGATTACACTAGTAGTGGCAGCCACACAAAAAGGGATTACAGAAGCCATGGCAACCATATTTTAAAAGGGATTACAGTAGTCGTGGCAACTACTGTTTACAATAGATATTTTTTAGTTGTCGCAACCATTGTTTATGAGGGATTACACTAGTTTTGGCAACCATTGTTTAAAAGGGATTACAAAAGAAATGACAACCATATTTTAAAAGGAATTACAGTAGTCATGGTAACTGTTGTTTACAATAGATTTTTTTGTTGTCGCAACCATTGTTTATGAGGGATTACACTAGTTTTGGCAACCATTGTTTAAAAGGGATTACAAAAGCCATGGCAACCATATTTTAAAAGGGATTACAAAATGTTGTGGCAACTGTTGTTTAAAATAGATTTTTTGTTGTCACAACCATTGTTCATGAGGGATTACAGTAGTTGTGGCAACCATTGTATAATGGGCATTACAGAAGCCATAGCAACCATATTTTAAAAGGGATTACAGTAGTCGTGGCAAGGATTACACTGTTTGTGGCAACCATTGTTTAAAAGGGATTACAAACGCCATGACAACCATATTTTAAAAGGGATTACAGTAGTCATGGCAACTGCTGTTTACAATAGAATTTTTTTAGTTGTCGCAACCATTGTTTATAGCGGATTACAGTAGTTGTGGCAACCATTGTATAATAGGCATTACAGAAGCCATAGGAACCACATTTTAAAAGGGATTACAGTAGTCTTGGCAACTGCTGTTTACAATAGAATTTTTTTAGTTGTCGCAACCATTGTTTATAGCGGATTACAGTAGTTGTGGCAACCATTGTATAATAGGCATTACAGAAGCCATAGGAACCATATTTTAAAAGAGATTACAGTAGTCTTCGCAACTGCTGTTTACAATAGTTTTTTAGTTGTCGCAACCATTGTTTATGAGGGATTACAGTAGTTGTGGCAACCATTGTATAAAGGGCATTACAGAAGCCATAGCAACCATATTTTAAAAGGGATTACAGAAGCCATGGCAACATTATTTTAAAAGGGATTACAGTGGTCGTGGCAACTGCTGTTTACAATAGAATTTTTTTAGTTGTCACAAGCATTGTTCATAGCGGATTACACTGTTTGTGGCAACCATTGTTTAAAAGGGATTACAGAAGCCATGACAACCATATTTTAAAAGGGATTACAGTAGTGGTGGCAACTGTTGTTCACATATAGTTTTCCAGTTGTTAGTTTTTCCATTTGTTAAATATCTGTACATAGCTGTCCTACATTGTTGTTGCTGCCTGGCCGCTCAAGGAGGATGAGTCCCCCATTGAGTCTTGGTCCTCCCAAGGTTTCTTCCTTAAATAACAACATAACAGGGAGTTTTTTCTTGCCACTGTCGCTTCGGCTTGCTCTTTGGGGGTCTAAAGGCTTTTCATTCTGTAAAGCGGCTTTGTGACAATGTACTGTTGTAAAAAGCACTATATAAATAAATTACTTCAAATTTCTTGTTGTGTACAACAGATTTTTTTTTTGTTGTCACAACCATTGTTCATGAGGGATTACACTGGTTGTGACAACTGTTGGGAACAAGATATTTTTTTTCAGTTGTCACAACCATTGTTCATGAGGGATTACACTAGTTGTGGCAACCATTGTTTAAAAGGAATTACAGTAGTCATGGCAACTGTTGTTTACAATAGATGTTTTTTTTGTTGTTTTGGTGGGAGTTTAGAAATTGTGGCAACCATTGTCTCTGTCAAGAATGCACTCACACACGTGAAATAATATAAATATAAATAGGCGGCACGGTGGCTTAGTGGTTAGCACGTTCTCCTCTCAGCACTAGGGATTCCCGGTTCGAATCCCCATCTGGGTGGAGTTTCCATGTTCTCCCACATGTCTGCGTGGGTTTCCTCCGGGTTCTCCGGTTTCCTCCCACAGTCCAAAAACATGGGTCAAGTCAATTGAATTCTCAAAATTGCCCCATATAGAGTGTGTCTGTGTGAGTGAGTGTGTGCCCAGCGATGGATTGGCGTCCTGTCCTGGGTCCATCTGCCCAGCGCCCGAGACGTTCTGCCCAGCGCCCGAGGCATGGGGAACCCTAATAGAGGATAAAGCAAGAGATAATGAATGAATGAATGAATGAATAAATATAAATATAAAAAAATAAATCGTTAAATTATAACCAAAAATCAGAATGCAACTGGGTGTGTTCTGTGTGCTGGAATGTTGGTGCAGAGCTCGGTTATGTTCCTCCACATCACATCTGCTTCCACATAAATTGATTAGTACTTTGTAATGCCACCTTCAGCTTTAATCACAGCCTTCGGTCGGGATGGATATGTTCTCCCCAGCTGTGTACACCTACGTTATGAACAAGGAGTTCATTAGAAGGACAAGCCAGGCAGAACGTTTGGGAGAAAACATTAGAGAAGCACGATTACGCTGGTTTGAATTGTTTGGTTGTGCAGAGAAGAGATTCGATTTCTATTTTGCGAGAAGGAAGCCGCCAGGCGAGAGAGCGGAAGACTGAAAAACGAGCGAGGACATAAGGACGGGTTGAGGACGACACTTAGGACACTTACATGAGCCGATTACAGATTTCAACGCTGCGATTAGTGTCAAAGAAATAGTTACGAACAATATAAAAAAGAGGTGAATCTGGTTCTTAAATCAGTATTGGCTGAGCCGTTTGTCCAGCTGTGACATTACTGACAATAACACACACCTCTGAGCGCTTCACATTCGTATCTATGCGTGATACACAATACATTATTTTCCCGATGTTTTTTATTAATTGCGTTCTGTAATGTCAGATTGTCGGATTGTTCGAATCCTGTTATCAGCGATTAGCGTTCACTTTAAAACCCGGACTGGATTACATCGTGAAGACCAGATTATTAAAATTTTGCTTTCAATAAACACATTTATAAATCAGACCTCGTTTTTTTTATTATAGTGTGTTTGTAAACATTTTATAAAGGCAATAAGACACTCGGGGTTGTGTATTTTTACACGCCTTACAGTTAGACCACTTTCCCATGATATATTCACAATAATGCCACGCCCTCTAGTAAATTTTTTAAACACTAATAAAGCTTATTAAAAAATGGTTAGTTCCAGTCCTTTAATTTGACAATAACACACATCTGAGCGCTTCACATTCATATCAATGCGTGACATACAATACAGTATTTTTCTGATATTTTTTAAAAATTGCATTCTGTAATTTGGCCACTAGATGGGAGTATTTGATCATTAGCGAAAATGGAAACCTGTTAATCCGTGATTAGCATTCACTTTAAAAACCAAACTAGATTACAGCACGGAAGACCAGATTATTAACGATTTTGCTTTCAATAAACACATTTAAGGCACGGTGGCTTAGTGGTTAGCACGTTCGCCTCTCAGCACTAGGGATTCCCGGTTCGAATCCCCATCTGGGTGGAGTTTCCATGTTCTTCCCGTGTCTGCGTGGGTTTCCTCCGGGTTCTCCGGTTTCCTCCCACAGTCCAAAAACAGGGATCAAGTCAATTGAGTTCTTTAAATTGCCCCATATAGAGTGTGTATGCGTGCGTGTCTGTGTGAGTGAGTGTGTGTGCCCAGCGATAGATTGGCGTCCTGTCCTGGGTGTATCTGCCCAGCGTCCGAAACGTTCTCCCCTGGGTGGGCATGGGGAACCCCACCGCGACCCTAATATAGGATAAAGCGGAAGATAATGAATGAATGAATGAACACATTTATGTATCAAGCCTTGTTTTTTTTTATTATAGTGTGTTTGTAAACATTTTATAAAAGCAATAAGACACTCAAGGTTATTGTGTATTATTGTGAATAAATCACCGGAAATACGTGTAACTGTACTCGGGTCACTAGATGGCATTGTCGGATTGTTCGAGAAGCCAGAATCCTGTTACTCAGCGATCAGCTTTCACTTTAAAAAACGGACTAGGTTACAGTGCGGAAGACCAGATTATTAAAAATTATTTATTCATTCATTCATTCATTATCTTCCGCTTTATCCTCTATTAGGGTCGCGGGGGAGGGGGGGCATCCAGGGGAGAACGTTTCGGGCGCTGGGCAGATACACCGCGGACACGGGGAGAACATGGAAACTCCACCCAGAAAAATAATTTAATTTTATTTATTAAATATAAAAATATTTATTTTTACATACTTATTTAAATAAATATTACAAATAATACATATTAATAAATGTATTTAAATAATGAATATAATTATTTATTTATTATTTTATTTATTGTATTAAAAATAAGTTTATTTTGCTTTTAAAAAACACATTTATAAATCAAACCTTGTTTTGTTTTATTATAGTGTGTTAGTAAACATTTTATGAAAGCAATAAGACACTCGAGGGTATGTATTATTGTGAATAAATCACGGGAAAGAGGTATGCCTCAGTGATAGATTGGTGACCTGTCCTGGGTGTATCTGCCCAACGCCGGATACGTTCTCACCTGGATGGGCATGGGGAACCCCTGCGTTTCGTCTATTGGAGGATTAATGAAAGCGTTTGCATTGCGTTGCGTTGAGTGTTGAGTGAAACTGCCAATTCACCTTGAATCTATGTATTTGAACACGCACTTAGTCGCTCACAGATAAATTGCCCCACATACTATATTGGAGCAATTTAGAGCAGCCAATTCACCTTGAATCTATGTACCTGAACACGCACTTACTCGCTCACAGATAAATTGCCCCACATAGTACATAGGGGCAATTTAGAGCAGCCAATTCACCTTGAATCTATGTATTTGAACACACACTTACTCGCTCACAGATAAATTGCCCCACATAGTACATAGGGGCAATTTGGAGCAGCCAATTCACCTTGAATCTATGTATTTGAACACACACTTACTCGTTCACAGATAAATTGCCCCACATACTATATTGGGGCAATTTAGAGCAGCCAATTCACCTCAAATCTATGTATTTGAACACGCACTTACTCGCTCACAGATAAATTGCCCCACATATTATATACGAAGCAACATCCTTCGCTTCGTCTATTGGAGGATTAATGAAGGCACTCCTTTGTTTCTTCTTTGCATAAACGTACATCGAGTTTCTCGGTTGCCACCCGCCCCCCCCCTGCATGACCGCTCCGCACTTGGGATTGGCCAAGGAGCTTGATTACACTCCACGGTTGGCCTGCTTGTCAGCGGGTTTTATTTGTTTTTGGGTTCTACCTCTTTCTCTGAGTTTTGATATCCGCCGTATTCCGTCCCGAAGCCATGAGTGAAACTGCTAATTCACCTTGAATCTATGTATTTAAACACGCACTTAGTCGCTCACAGATAAATTGCCCCACATATTATATAGGGGCAATTTAGAGCAGCCAATTCACCTCGAATCTATGTACTTGAACATGCACTTACTCGCTCGCAGATAAATTGCCTCACATACTATATAGGGGCAATTTAGAGCAGCCAATTCACCTCGAATCTATGTATTTGAACACGCACTTACTCGCTCACAGATAAATTGCCCCACATACTGTATAGGGGCAATTTAGAGCAACCAATCCACCTTGAATCTATGTATTTGAACACGCACTTACTCGCTCACAGATAAATTGCCCCACATATTATATACGAAGCAACATCCTTCGCTTCGTCTATTGGAGGATTAATGAAGGCACTCCTTTGTTTCTTCTTTGCATAAACGTACATCGAGTTTCTCGGTTGCCACCCGCCCCCCCGCATGACCGCTCCGCACTTGGGATTGGCCAAGGAGCTTGATTACACTCCACGGTTGGCCTGCTTGTCAGCGGGTTTTATTTGTTTTTGGGTTCTACCTCTTTCTCTGAGTTTTGATATCCGCCGTATTCCGTCCCGAAGCCATGCGTGAAACTGGAGCGATGGCCCGGCCCGGCCCGGCTAATTTAATCATTACTAGACGAAGCCCGCAATATTGTGGGCCACTGCGCAGTTCTGTTCTGACGTCTCACTCACTCACGAGAAACAAATCCGATTCATCGGATCCAATTAACTGCGCGTCCTCGACCGAAAGACAAACAACAGTGACATTTACCAGAGAGCCGCCGGTTCTACACGCACACTGCGTTCGAATAAATTAAACGCTGCACGTTCGGGTGCCAGTCGGAATCGGCCGCATGGTTGCGTCTGCGTCATTGTTCTCTAAACCAGGAGTTCTCCCGGGACCCACATGTTCTCATGATCATTCATGGTCAAGTTCAGATTCACTTTCATAGAATCCATCCATCCATCCATTATTTTCCGCTTTATCCTATATTAGGGTTCCCCATGCCCATCCAGGGGAGAACGTTTCGGGCGCTGGGCAGATACACCCAGAACAGGGCGCCAATCTATCGCTAGGCACACACTCACTCACACAGACACACTCTATATGGGGCAATTTGGAGCAGCATTCAATTGACTTGATCCATGTCTTTGGACACAGTCCAAAGGGGGAGAACATGGAAATTCCACCCAGATTGGGAGATTTGAACCGGGAATCCCTAGTGCTGAGAGGAGAACATGCTAACCACTAAGCCACTGTGCCGCCCTCATAGAATACAAACTAAGTAAATATATTTGAAAAAGAATTGACTTTAAAAACGCATTTAAACATAAAGACGCACGCAACATAAATTTAAAAGCAATTGCTTAATAAGAAAATGAAAACAGTAGTTGTGGCAACCATTGTTCATGAGGGATTACAGTGGAGTGGCAACTGTTATTCATGAGGGATTACAGTAGTTGAGGCAACCGTTTATTATGAGGTATTACAGTAGTTGTGGCAACCATTGTTTATGAGCAAGTACATGGGGCTGGGGCAACCATTGTTCAAAAGGGATTACAGTAGTCGTGGCAACTGTTTTGCACAAGAGATGGTAGTTGGCGCAACCATTGTTACAATACAGTAGTTGTGGCGACCGTTGTTCAAGTGGGATTACAGTAGTGTGGCAACCGTTGTTTATGAGCGATTACAGTAGTGGTGGCAACCATTGTTTAGAGCGATTACACTAGTGTGGCAACCGTTGTTTATGAGCAATTACAGTAGCTGGGGCAACCATTGTTCAAAAGGGATTACAGTAGCCATGGCATCCAGTGTTCAAAAGGTATTACAGTAGTCGTGGCAACCGTTTTGCACAAGAGATGGTAGCTGGCGCAACCATTGTTACAATACAGTAGTTGTGGCGACCGTTGTTCAAGTGGGATTACAGTAGTGTGGCAACCGTTGTTTATGAGCGATTACAGTAGTGGTGGCAACCATTGTTTAGAGCGATTACACTAGTGTGGCAACCGTTGTTTATGATCAATTACAGTAGTTGTGGCAACTGTTGACAATAGTTTTTTTTTGTTGTTTTAGTAGACAAGGGTACTAGATATTGTGGCAACAATTTCTATCAAGCATTTGTCTGGCAACATTTACCAGAGCAAAAGCAAAGATGGCGACGTACACCGAATCCCGTCCACTGGATTTATTTTTCCAAAAGCTGTAGCCACGGCAACCACTGACAGAGATACACACAAACACACTCTATATGGGGCAACTTGGAGAATTCAATTGACCTTGATCCATGTGTTTGGACTGTGGGAGGAAATCGGAGAACCCGGAGGAAACCCACGGGGACACAGGGAGAACATGGAAACTGCACCCAGATTGGGATTCGAACCCAGCGCTGAGAGACGAACGTGCTAACCACGAAGCCACCGTGCCGATCTCCACAGTAGTCGTGGCAATTATTATTCAAAGGGATTACAGTAGTTGTGGCAACCATTGTTTAAGAGTGAGTAAATTGGCTGGGGGGGCGGCACGGTGGCTTAGTGGTTAGCACGTTCGCCTCTCAACGCTAGGGATTCCCGGTTCGAATCCCCATCTGGGTGGAGTTTCCATGTTCTCCCCGTGTCTCGTGTCTGCGTGGGTTTCCTCCGGGTTCTCCGGTTTCCTCCCACAGTCCAAAAACATGGATCAAGTCAATTGAATTCTCAACATTGCCCCATATAGAGTGTGTCTGTGTGAGTGAGTGTGTGCCCAGCGATGGATTGGCGCCCTGTCCTGGGTCTATCTGCCTGAGATGTTCTCCCCTGGATGGGCATGGGGAACCCCACCGCGACCCTAATAGAGGATAAAGCGGGAGATAATGAATGAATGAATGAATGAATGAATGAAAATTAGCTGGGGCAACCATTGTTCAAAAGGGAATACAGTACGTTGTTTTTGAGCTATTACAGTAGCTGTTGCAATCCTTGTTCACGACGAACACGCCGCTGCCCCCCTTGGCGGGAGCCATAGTTACCACGTCATTCTTTGAGAGACGAATCTGGCGTTCTACAGGATGAAATCCTGAAAGAGCACTTTTCAAACACCATCTCCAACAGAAATCGCTCTCAGCAGCACGATGCTGTTTTTTTTATTAGTGTAGCAACAGTACCCCGGGGCTCGGGCTATTTAAGGAGAAGAAGTGGAGCCAGCGATAATTTCATTCTGCTCCGTTCGGCACTAACAGCGACAAGCGTTTGGCAGAGGACCTGAATGAGACATAAGCAGGTGAGCGATGGAACGAGCAACAGCAATATTCCACAAACTGCCGGTATGTGAGATTCATGGTCAGATCGTTTGGCGTCTCTTGGGTCTCCGTGGCGTTTCGGTCCATTAGAACTTATTTTTGGCCTCAAACCCTCAGACTAATTTGGTTGTAACCTTAAATGCAAACTTAACGTAAAAGCTTGAGGAAATTCTTATCTCATTGAAGGGGAGCCACCCATGGAGAACGTTCCGGGCGCTGGGCAGGAACACCAAAAACAGGGAGTCCATCCATTGTTGGACACGCACTTACTCGCTCACAGATAAATTGCCCCACATACTATATAGGGGCAATTTCGAGCAGCCAATTCACCTCGAATCTATGTATTTGAACACGCACTTACTCGCTCACCATCAGAGAACATACTAAAGCGGAATATCAAAGTATATAGAGAAACAGATGGACTACAGAACGGAACTGTAGAACTACAAAGTCCATCTATATGATCAGTGGAAATGAAAACACACACAGCCTCACTGTGTGTGTTTTCATTTCCGCTGATCATATAGATGGACTTTGTAGTTCTACAGTTCCGTTCTGTAGCAATATTCCACAAACTGCCGGTATGTGAGATTCATGGTCACATCGTTTGGCGTCTCTTGGGTCTCCGTGGCGTTTCGGTCCATTAGAACTTATTTTTGGCCTCAAACCCTCAGACTAATTTGGTTGTAACCTTAAATGCAAACTTAACGTAAAAGCTTGAGGAAATTCTTATCTCATTGAAGGGGAGCCACCCATGGAGAACGTTCCGGGCGCTGGGCAGGAACACCAAAAACAGGGAGTCCATCCATTGTTGGACACGCACTTACTCGCTCACAGATAAATTGCCCCACATACTATATAGGGGCAATTTCGAGCAGCCAATTCTATCTTGAATCTATGTATTTACTGGCTCACCATCAGAGAACATACTAAAGCAGAATATCAAAGTATATAGAGAAACAGATGGACTACAGAACGGAACTGTCGAACTACAAAGTCCATCTATATGATCAGCGGAAATGAAATCACACACAGTGAGGGTAGAACTGAGGAGGTGGAGCTGATAAAATGGCCGGTGAGTGTATGTTCTAATACCTCCGAACGGACTGAAGAACATACTAAAGCAGAGTTTCAAAGTATGTTAGAGAAACAGATGGACTACAGAATGGAACTGGAGAACTACAAAGTCCATCTATATGATCAGTGGAGAACTGTAACTGATAAAACGGCGGTGAGGTATGTTCTGATTGAAGGGGGGGTTCTGTTCTCTGTCTGGGTCTGGGCAGGATCCCTTGTACCAGGGCACAACACGCACACTCACTCCACCACCATGTCAGCATCATAGGGGCAGTACTGAGCATCCACCACCATAATACCTATGGGATTTACTGGCTCACCATAGAGAACATACTAAAGCAGACTAACAAAGTATGTAGAGAAACAGATGGACCACAGAACAGTGTTCTCTGGCCAGATAATCTATATGATCAGCGGAAATTACACATACAGTTATTTGATAAAATGGCCCGATGTATTTTATGAACTGAGACCTACTGTCCCTGATGTCACATCCACAGGGTGGAGCAATGAGTAGAGCGTACACAGAGTGATACAGGGTTAAAACACTCACCGCGGTCTCTGCCTCAGCACCACCACTATAACAACAGTGTCACTGCAGTAATGAGAATCATCCACCACCCTAATAAAACCTGTGGGGTCCGGATCATCGAAGAACATGCTAAAGTGCACTAACAAAGTATGTAGAGTAACTTTTCATTCTGTATGTACTATTGTAAAAAGTGCTATAGAAATAAATAAAAATAAATAAATAAGAAATAAAAAGTATCACTGCAGTACTGATCATCATCCACCACCCTAATACCTCCACTGAGGGGGTTCTGATCATTAGAGAACATTCATAAAGACACTAAATAGGGGCATTTAGATTTGACCCTATAATAGGGCATTTATTCCCTCTTGAATCCATGTTTTTGGACTGTGGGAGGAAACCCACAGGGACACGGGGAGAACATGAAAACTCCACCCATATCGGGATTCGAACCTGGATCCCCAGCACTGAGAGGAGAACATGTTGACCACCACACCACCGTGCTGTTAAAGTGTAACATAGGACCAGTAAATCATCCTGAACGGTTTAATTGCTGACCAAACCAGGAATTAATGAAGAACCTCAAGGTTAAACACCTTTAATACGTGAAGTGCTAGGTCAGCTGAAACGTGCAACCGCACCGGGACGTGGAACGTTTTCCAGCGCCGTTCCAAACCTCAATTCATCCATCCATCCATTATCTTCCGCTTTATCCTCTACTAGGTTCGCGGGGGGGGGGTTCCCCATGCCCATTCAGGGAGAACGTTTCGGGTGCCGATCTATCACTGGACACACACTCACTCACTCACACAAACACAGTCAATATGGGGCAATTTGGCGAACTAAATTGACCTTTGATCCATCTTTTTGGACTGTGGGAGGAAACCGGAGAACAAGGAGGAAACCCACACGGACACCGGGAGAACATTGAAACTCCACCCAGATTGGGATTCGAACCAGGAATCCCTAGTGCTGAGAGGAGAACCTGCTAACCACTAAGCCACCACGTTCTCCAAATACTATCCATTCATTATCTAACGTTTTATCCTCTATTAGGGTCGCGAGGGGGGTTCCCCATGCCCATCCAGGGGAGAACGTTTCGGGCGCAGGGCAGATACACCCAGGACAGGGCGCCGATCTATCGCTGGACACACACTCACTCACACAAACACAGTCAATATGGGGCAATTTGGAGAACTCAATTGACTTGATCCATGTTTTTGGACTGTGGGAGGAAACTGGAGAACCCGGAGGAAACCCACGCGGAAACGGGGAGAACATGGAAACTCCACCCAGATGGGGTTTGAAAAAGGAATCCCTAGTGCTGAGAGGAGAACATGCTAACCACTAAGCCACCGTGCCACCACGTTCTCCAAATACCAAATGATTTTAAATCCATAAACATCTTAAGCCTCAAATAAAATCTAAAATAAAGTAGAACTTTGGATGAATTATAGTTTATTCGCTATCACAGTGTGCTTCGGTGAACAGGGACAAAAGAGAGGAACCAAACGGAACCATTCTGAGCTTTGGGCTGATTTATTTGACATTTTTAACTCAGGCTGCTGTGAGTAATATGCTTCAAAGTGCCTCTCACTGTCTAAGAAGGTTTAATGCTTTCACCTTAAAAAGAAAGACGTGTGTTGTGGTCGTCAACGTCGTCTGTCTGTTTTAGAAGTTATTGCTGTCATTTCCATCCATCCATCCATTATCTTCCACTTTATCCTGTACTAGGGTCGCGGGGGGGGGGGGTTCCCCATGCCCATCCAAGGGAGAACCTCTCAGGCGCTGGGCAGATACACCCAGGACAGGGCGCCAATCTATCACTGGACACACACTATACAGCTGTATCTCAGTTAGGGGCAATTTTAAGCAGCCAATTCACCTTGAATCCATGCTTTTAGTCGGTGGGAGGAAGCCGGAGAAGGTTCCAGGTTCCGATGTACTCCCTGTATCCGTGTGGGTTTCCTCCCACAGTCCAAAAACATAAATGAAATGAAATAAAAATGTAAATTAAATGCTCTAAATTGCCCCATATAGTGTGTGAGAGTGAGGGAGTGCCCACTGATAGATTGGCACCCTGTCCTGGGTGTATCTGCCCAGCGCCTGATACGTTCTCCCTTGGATGGGCATGAGGAACCCCCCCCCCCCCCCCCAGTAAAGGATAAAGTGGAAGATAATGGATGGAAATGACGGCAAAAACTGCTAAAACAGACAGGCGACGTTGACGACCACAACAGATGTCTTTCTTTTTAAGGTGAAAGCATTATTACTCACAGCAGCTTGAGTTAAAAATATCAAATAAATCAGCCCCCCCACGACCCTAGTAAAGGATTAAGCGGAATATAATGGATGGGTTCTCAATAAACATGGTTACTTAGTGGTTGGCACGTTCTCCTCTCAGCACTAGGGATTCCCGGTTCGAATCCCAATCTGGGTGGAGTTTCCATGTTCTCCCCGTGTCCACGTGCGTTTCCTCCGGGTTCTTTGGTTTTCTCCCACAGTCCAAAAACATGGATTCAAGGAGAATTAAATGCTCTAAATTGCCCCATATAGAGTGTGTCTGTGTGAGTGAGTGTGTGCCCAGCGATAGATTGGCGTCCTGTCCTGGGTGTATCTGCCCAGCGCCCGAAACATTCTGGGAACCCCCGCCGCCACTGGAGATTAAAGTGGAAGATAAATGATGGGTTCTCAATAAACACGGTTTGCTTAGTGGTTAGGCAGTTCTCCCTCAAGCCACTAGGGATTCTCCACTGGATGGGCATGGGGAACCCCCCTTGACTCTACTAGAGGATTAAGTTCAAGATGATATGAGATTATCGTATATGTGGCTTGGTAAGGAGTTTCCATATTCTCCCCGTGTCCACGTGGGTTTCCTCCGGGTTCTCCGGTCTCCTCCCACAGTCCAAAAACATGGATTCAATGAGAATTAAATGCTCTAAATTGCCCCATACAGAGTGTGTTTATGTGAGTGAGTGTGTGCCCAGCAATAGATTGGCACCCTGTCCTGGGTGTGCCTTCCCAGCGCCCGAAACATTCTCCTCTGGATGGACTTGATAACCCCCCCCCCCCTTCCAAATAACCCTAGTAGAGGATTAAGCAGAAGCTAATTAACGAATGAATGAATGAAAAATGGCAGGTTCTATATTTCACACATTTAATGATTCCTGCTTTTTCAGAGTCAGCGCCCCGGCCCCCGTCACGCCGTCCAATTTCGTCTCGGATGATTCAAGGCCGGCGAAGAATCCCCTCTTCCTGCGGGAACCCACGCTGACAGGAACGCGTACGGTCGGCTGCTGACATTAATCAGAAGTCTGGGTGTGATTAGAGACGTCAGCGATGGGGAGATTGTCAGCAGTATGTAGGTGCCGCTCAAGTATCCCAGCATCCTTTATCAGTGCGCACAGCAGCCCCTTGCTTCTGACAGGTGCCACATTCAGAAAGCAGGCCTTTTAATCAGACTCTCACCTGGTCTAGGAGATTAGGCGGCGTTGTTATCTGCGAGTTGATCCTTGTATTAGCATTCTCTACCAATGAAGCGCTACATTTGTCACAGCTGTTTGCCACTGGCGTCAACGGCGGCTTGCTTTAGCCCATATTGTGAGCAGGTGTTGGAGCTGGAATGCATTCCACTGCCCTGGGTTTATTAAATTGCCTGTAGAGATTTGCTCACGAACGGAAGGCGGCGCGTGCGGATATTATGCGGCTCAGTCGACGTCGGATACGCCTACGCACGACATCTTTTTATGTTACTCGTGATTTGGAGCTATCGGTTTCATAAAAGCTGGAGCTCCAGACGTCACTGCCACCAGCACACGTTCAGCAAGCCCCGTTTCTATCAAACGTAAAGTATTAAAACGCAATAAAGGACCCAGATAAAATCAGATTGGTGTTCATAACCACGACGCCTCATTCCCGTGATTTATTCGCAATAATACACAACCTGAAGTGAATTATTGCTTTAGTTCCAGTCCTTAAATCTGATGGGCATTCGTATTAATGTCTGAAATACAATACATTTACATTTGGTCATTTATTGGACACTTTTATCCAGCCCTACATTCTTTTCTGATGTTCATTCATTCATTTCATTCATTATCTCCTGCTTTATCCTCTATTAGGGTCGTGGGGGGGGTTCCCCATGCCCATCCAGGGAAGAACAGATAGACCCAGGACAGGGCGCCAATCCATCGCTGGGCACACACTCACTCACACAGACACACTCTTATGGGGCAATTTTAAGAATTCAATTGACTTGATCCATGTTTTTGGACTGTGGGAGGAAACCGGAGAACCCGGAGGAAACCCACGCAGACACGGGGAGAACATGAAAACTCCACCCAGATGGGGATTCGAACCGGGAATCCCTAGCGCTGAGAGGCGAACGTGCCTCTTTTCTGATCTTTTTTATAAAATGCATTCTGTAATTAAATCCTGTTACTCAGCGATCAGCGTTCACTTTAAAAACCGGACAAGATTACGTTGCGGAAGACCAGATTATGAACAATGTAGCTTTTAAAACAGGCATTTATGAATCAAACCTTGTTTTTTTATTATAGTGTGTTCGTAAGTGTTTTATAAAAGCAAGAAGACACTCGAGGTTTTGTATTATTTTGAAGAAATAACGGCAAAGAGGCGTAACTGTACTCCATTATATGTCGTGCCTAATAACACCTCTTTCCTGTGATTTATTCACAATAATCAAGGTTCTCTTGTACCTTATTGCTTTATTATAAACTATGTTCTTTAATTGGCCTCTAGATGGTAGTATTTAATTGATAGAGAAACTGGAATCCTGTTACTAAGTGATCAGCGTTCACTTTAAAAAAAAAATTTGACATATACATGTCGTGTATATGACAATAAAGTCTCTGAATCCTTGAATCCTTGTATTTTATACAATTTTCTAAAAATGGGATTCAAGTGGGTCGGCACGGCGGCTTAGTGGTCAGCATGTTCTCCTCTCAGCGCTAGGGAATCCAGGTTTGAATCCCAATCTGGGTGGAGTTTCCATGTTCTCCCCGTGTCCGCGTGGTTTCTTCCCACAGTCCAAAAACATGGGTCAAGGACAATTGAATTCTCCAAATTGCCCCATATAAAGTGTGTATGTGTGAGTGAGTGTGTGTGTCCAGTGATAGACTGGCGCCCTGTCCTGGGTGTATCTGCCCAGCGGCCAAATATTCTCCCCTGGATGGGCATGGGGAACCCCCATGCGACGCCAGTACAGGATAAAGCGGAAGATAATGGATGGATGGATTCAAGTAGGATGGCACGGTGGCATAGTGGTTGGCATGTTCTCCTCTCAGCGCTAGGGATTCCCGGTTCGACTCCCAATCTAGGTGGAATTTCCATGTTCTCCCCGTGTCCACGTGGGTTTCTGTCAGGTTCTCTGGTTTCCTCCCACAGTCCAAAAACATGGCTCAAGGTCAAATGAATGCTCCAAATTGCCCCATATGGAGTGTGTCTGTGTGAGTGAGTGTGTGCCCAGTAATAGATTGTCGCCCTGTCCTGGATGTATCTGCCCAGCGCCCGAGACGTTCTCCACTGGATGGGCATAGGGGAACCCACATGACCCTAGTAGAGGATAAATTGGAAGATAATGGATGGATGGATTTCAGGATGGAAATGGATGGAAGGGAAGGGCAATTCAGAACAGCCAATTCACCTTGAATCTATGTTATTAGATTATGTTAAAGGTTTAGGGCGCTGGGCAGATACACCCAGGACAGGGTTCCATTCTATTGTTGGGCACTCCTTACTTACACACACACACACACACACACACCCCCCGCGACCCTAGTAGAGGATGAAGCGGGAGATAATGGATGGATGGATGGGATTCAAGTAGAAATAATTGAAGCAGTCGTATTTCCCCCCGTTCGTTTTCATCCTGTTCTGTCATTCCACTTCACTGCATGCAGAGTATTTTAATTGAAATTGAATTACACTTCTAAACCCGCATGCAATAACCGACACGAAGCCTGGGAGCCGTTTCGGAAACAGCGCCGAACACTTATTTACGCCACGCCACGCCTCGTTGTAGTGACAAATTAGCAGCACATGTATCCATGCATATTTCATCTGCATCACGGCTATGCTAATGAGGCGGTGATGAGCCACCTAACAACCTTCACCGCTTTGTATCTCCCTAACGACCTGTCCGTCAACGCGCCCACGTCTTGCCGTACGTCCTTGGGAACGCCGGAGAATATCAATCACCGCGAACTGGTTCACATTCCTCGCTCGGAGAACGACGCCGTGCACCGAAAGCGGGCCGGGATGCGACTCCCGCGCTCCTCCGCCCTCGCCATTCGCCACGCGGGTTCTCCTCGCCCTGTCCTAGCCGAGATACGGGGGCACGCTTGAGCCGGAGTGTAATCTGGAATTAATAGGACGGTAAAACTTTTAATTCCGAAGTGCTGCCTTAGGGACCTGGCCATTTGCATACAAATGAGCAGCGCTTCCTGTTTGTTCCATATGCAAATGCGAGAAACAAGAAACTTAACTGGTGTGTGTGTGTGTGTGTGTGTGTGTGTGTGTGTGTGTGTGTGGAGGGGTAGCTTGGCAGCTCCAGCTAAGCGCGGTGTGCGTCGTGTGCCAGGGCACCCAGCCGAGCGCTTCAAACATGGCCCCGTCTGAGCTATCAGGGTAGGGCAGGAGGTGAGCTGAGCCCCCCCTGCAGGAGAGGTTCATCCTTGGGGACGCGTTGTGTGTGTGTGTTGCTTTCCTGGCGACCTTTCCCGCTGCCACTCAGGCTCGCACCTCGGCACAACAGGAGGGAACGGGGCTTCGGGCCGTCGTCTGGGCCACAATGCGATCACAGAAAGGCGGCGTGGTGAAATAAACGCTGAAAACCAACGAAATAAATAAATAAAATGCAACAAAAAACCCACCACCCCCCCAAGGGCAGAGGACACGTGCACGCAGAGTAATTCAAACGGCAAATTATTTAACGGCGACATTAATATTCCGGTTTCGTCCCGATGGCATGTCGAAGCCTGACCTTCTCCGAGCCCCTGTGGCTGGTTTCTCTATTTCTGGAAGGAAATCGCAGGATTACAGGAAATTACCGAACAGCTCATTGGGGTTTAATCTCATCTCATTATCCTCCGCTTAGTCCAGATACTTAATATTATGAATGGGTGGGGGGCCGATGCCCATATAAGGACGTCATTGAGTCTCCAGTCATTGGTCAGTGCCAATCAAAAGAGGCGGCTGCAGCGGAACCAAAGACTTGTAGTTAGGGCTGCAACGATTCTGAGAAGATTAAAATCGATAAAAATCGATTCTGAAAAGGGTTGGTTAGAATTTCATTATCGATTCGTTGGGTCGCATGATTTACGCATTACTCGCAGTCTCGTAACTGCTTACGTCACCTGCAAAATCCATCCATCCATCCATCCATTAGCTTCCGCTTTATCCTCTACTAGGGTCGCTGGGGGGTTCCTCATGCCCATCCAGGGGAGAATGTTTCGGGCGCTGGGCGGATACACCCAGGACAGGACACCAATCTATCGCTGGGCACACACTCACTCACACAAACACACTCTATATGGGGCAATTTGGAGAACTCAATTGACTTGATCCATGTTTTTGGACTGTGGGAGGAAACTGGAGAACCCGGAGGAAGCCCACGCGGACAAAGGGAAAACATGGAAACTCCACCCAGATTGGGATTCGAATCGGGAATCCCTAGCGCTGAGAGGAGAACATGCCACCATGTCGCCCCACCTGTTATAAAAAGATATATATTTATAGTTATAAATATATATATATATAGTTAAAATAATAATAATAAAAAAATTATAAATAATAATAATAAAAAAGTTTAATAAACTCTACAAATGAAACTTAAATGAAACATGACCGACGCAGAAAAAAAAGCTTATAAAAAAAAGGCACATACACCCAGGACAGGGCGCCAATCTATCGCTGTGCACACCCATTCAAACAAACACACTCTATATGGGGCAATTTAGAGAATTCAATTGACCTTGATCCACGTTTTTGGACTGTGGGAGGAAACCGGAGAACCCGGAGGAAACCCACGCGGACACGGGGAGAACATGGAAACTCCACCCAGATTGGGATTCTGTCTGCGTGGGTTTCCTCCAGGTTCTCCGGTTTCCTCCTACAGTCCAAAAACATGTATCAAGGTCAATTGAACTCTCCAAATTTCCACATATAGAGTGTGTCTGTGTGAGTGAGTGTGTGCCCAGTGATAGATTGGTGTCCTGTCCTGGGTGTATCTGCCCAGCGCCTGATACGTTCTCCCCTGGATGGGCATGGGGAATCCCCCCGTGACCCTAATAGAGGATAAAGTGGAAGATAATGATGGATGGAAGTCGTATACAGATTACAGACTACAGACTCATTACGTCATCCACACATATGACGGCGAGATGTAACAGTAGAGGAAGACGTGACTGATGTCTCCTCCGTTCATAAGGTAGATGAGTGACAGTAAATTAAACCCGGAGACATGAGCCATACTTTACACCCCATCAGTTGCAGGTCGAACTGCTGCCACAGCTGCAAAGACAATGACAGACCAACAGCCTTCTGGATTATTTGCTGTTGTCAGGTGGATTGATTTCAGCAAACACTGTTTAATGGAGTCGGGGCGTGAATTCTGCACCGCGTTGGGGTTGTTTCGTGTCTGGGTTATCGGAAAGATATAGAGCATATAAACCAGGCTGTACAGTCAGGGATCTGTGTGATATCTGAGCATTAAATCAAAAGGCGCTGGGGGCAGGAGCGGCATTTGGTGGCAGTGGATGATATCTGACCAGCTTGCGTGTTTTATTCTGGGGTTTTGAACAGAACAGCTGAATCAGAACGTTAACATACACCACGCAGCAAATTCGTTTACAATCTAATCTCGTTATCTTCCACGTAATCCACTATTACAGTTGCGGGGGGGTTTCGGGCGCAGGAATGTGTCTTGTATTGTCTCGTGTCATTTATAGTGAAGTGTCTTGTCTCGTCGGGTCATGTCTCGTTGTGTCATGTCGTGTCTCATCGGGTCGTGTCTCGTTGTGTCATGTCGTGTCTTGTCGGTTCTTGTCGGGTCGTGTCTCGTCGGGTTGTGTCGTGTCTCGTCGTGTCATGTCGTGTCTCATCAGGTCGTGTCTCGTTGTGTCATGTCGTGTCTTGTCGGTTCTTGTCGGGTCGTGTCTCGTCGGGTTGTGTCGTGTCTCGTCGTGTCATGTCGTGTCTCATCAGGTCGTGTCTCGTTGTGTCATGTCGTGTCTTGTCGGTTCTTGTCGGGTCGTGTCTCGTCGGGTTGTGTCGTGTCTCGTCGTGTCATGTCGTGTCTCGTCAGGTCGTGTCTCGTTGTGTCATGTCATGTCTCGTCAGGTCGTGTCTCGTTAGGTTGTGTCATGTCATGTCTCGTCAGGTCGTGTCTCGTTGGGTTGTGTCATGTCGTGTCTCGTCAGGTCATGTCTCGTTGTGTCATGTCGTGTCTCGTCGGGTCGTGTCTCGTCATGTCGTGTCTCGTTGTGTCATGTCGTGTCTCGTCAAGTCGTGTCTCATTGTGTCATGTCGTGTCTCGTCAGGTCGTGTCTCGTTGTGTCTGGTCATGTCTCGTCAGGTCGTGTCTCGTCGGGTTGTGTCGTGTCTCTTTGTGTCATGTCGTGTCTCGTTGTGTCAGGTCATGTCTTGTCGTGTCTCGTTGTGTCATGTCGTGTTCCGTCAGGTCGTGTTCCGTCAGGTCGTGTCTTGTTGTGTCATGTGTTCCGTCAGGTCGTGTCTCATCGGGTCGTGTCATGTCTCGTTAGGTCGAGTCGTGTCTCGTGTCATGTCGTGTCTCGTCGGGTCGTTTCGTGTCTCGTCGTGTCATGTCTTGTCTCGTCGTGTCTTGTCGGGTCATGTCGTGTCTCGTCGGATCATGTGGAGGACAATTCTTATCGTGTTGTATCTGTGGGAGGAATATGGAGAACCCGCAGGAAACCCACACGGACACGGGGAGAACATGGAAACTCTACCCAGATTGGGAATCGAACCGGGAATCCCCAGCGATAAAGCGATATCCACCTATCCATCCATTATCTTCCACTTTATCCTCTATTAGGGTCGCCATGCCCATCCAGGGGAGAATGTTTCAGGCGCTGGGCAGATACACCCAGGACAGGGCGCCAATCCATGGCTGGGCACAACCTCACTCACACAGACACACTCTATATGGGGCAATTTAAAGCATTCAATTTACCATATATCTATGTTTTTTGGACTGTGGAAGGAAACCAGAGAACCCGGAGGAAACCAACACAGACACAGGGAGAACAAGGAAACTCCACTCCGAATTGGATTGGGGTACGAATCCCTAGAGCTGAGAGGAGAACATGCTAACCACTAAGCCACCATGCCGCCCTATAGAAAGCGATATAAAACCTATACACAAATGAAGTCCAAAAAAAAAAAGTAAGTTTTTGGAGATGTAGTGAGTAGAAGTAAAAAGTATTAAGTGACAGAAAGACTCAGTGAAGAACAGATAGCTAAACGAAAAGTACTTAATTACAGTAACGAAGCACATTTACGTCGTTACTTAGCACCTCTGCTGAAAAGCTTCAGTAACAATGTCCGAGGAGTCGCGGCTCTCGGGGGATCAGTTGGAGTCGTCTCCGTGTTCGCTTTGTTCTGGACGTTATGGTGTTTGTTTTGTGCGCTCGGTTGGATAAAGTGACTGCAGGGGTGAGTTATTCTGAAGACCGCGGCGAGGTCCACACGGCTGAGAGCGCAGATAAGACTGACCTTATGTGCTGATAGTGTTACAGAACAAAGCTGGAAATGATGAATGTAAGCTACAGAGCTAAACAAGTAACACACACACTATATATATATATATATATATATATATATAGTGCCCAGTGATAGGTTGGCGCCCCGTCCTGGGTTTATCTGCCCACCGCCCGAAATGTTCTCCCCTGGATGGGTATAGGGAACCCCCCCGCGACCCTAGTAGAGGATACAGCGGAAGATAATGGATGGATGGATATATATATATATATATATATATATATATATATGGTGGCAGAATGGCTTAGTGGTTAGCATGTTCTCCTCTCAGCGCTAGGGATTCCCGGTTCGAATCCCAATTTGGATGGAGTTTCCATGTTCTCCCCGTGTCCGCGTGGGTTTCCTCCGGGTTCTCCGGTTTCCTCCCACAGTCCAAAAACTTGAATCAAGGTGAATTGAATTCTCCAAATTGCCCCATATACAGTGTGTCTGTGTGAGTGAGTGTGTGCCCAGTGATAGATTGGCGCCCTGTCCTGCATGTATCTGCCCAGTGCTCCCCTGGAGGGACATGGGGAACCCCACATGGCTCTAGTAGAGGATAAATTGTAAGATATTGGATATATATATATATATACAATTCAGAGCAGTCAATACACCTTAAAGCCATGTTTTTGGACTGCGAAAAGAAACTGGAGAACATTTCGGGCACTGGGCAGATACACCCAGGACAGGGTGCCAATCTATTGTTGGGCACTCACACACACACACAAACACACTATATAAGGGCAATTCAGAACAGCCATTTCACCTTGAATCTGTTATTAGACTGTGGAAGAAACTGGAGAATGTTTCGGGCGCTGGGCCTATACACCCAGGACAGGGTTCCTTTCTATTTTTGGGCACTCCTTACTTACACACACACACCTTATATAAGGGCAATTCAGAGCAGTCAGTTCACCGTCTCGTTTTCGGGCGCTGGGCAGATACACACAGGACAGGATGCCAGTCCATTGTTGGGCACTCACACACACACACACACACAATATATAAGGGCAATTCAGAGCAGTCAATTCACCTTAAATCTATGTTTTGGAAGGAAACTGTAAAATGTTTCAGCTGCTGGCGCTAGGCAGATACACCCAGGACAGGGTGCCAATCTATTGTTGGGCACTCACTCACTCACTCAATTACACACACACACACACACACACACTATATAGAGGCAATTCAAAACAGCCAATTCACCTTGAATCTATGTTATCAGACTGTGGAAGGAAACTGTAGAACGTTTCGGGTGCTGGGCAGATACACCCAGGACAGGGTTCCATTCTATTTTTGGGTCGTGACACACACACACACACACACACACACACACACACACAAATACACAAACACTATATATATATATAAGGGCAAATCAGAGCAGTCAAATCACGTTAAAACCATGTTTATTGACTGTGGAAGGAAACTGGAGAACGTTTTGATCAGCAAAAATGCCCCCCGATGTCGAGCAGCTGCGAAATGCTTAGATCACCACTCACTAATATATAGGGGTAATTCATATATAGGGGTAAAACAAAAGGGTAAAAATATATAGGGGTAAAACAAAAATAAAAGACAGCCAATTCACCTTGAATCCGTGTTTTTGTACTTTGGAAGGAAACTGGAGAACGTTTTGGGCGCTGGGCACTCCTTACTCTCTCACACACACACACACACAAACATACACACACTATATATATATCTATATATATATCTTTATATCTATCTATCTATCTATCTATCTATATATATATGGGCAATTCAGAGCAATCAATTCCCCTTAAATCCATGTTTTTATATATATATTCATTCATTCATTATCCTCCGCTTTATCCTCTATTAGGGTCACAGTGGTGTTCCCCATGCCCATCCAGGGGAGAACGTCTCGGGTGCCGGGCAGATACACCCAGGACAGGACATCAATCTATCCCTGGGCATATATATATATATATATATATATATATATATATATATATATATATATATATATATATATATATATATATATATAAGGGCGCCAATCCATCCAAATCAACGCTCCATAGTGAAGCCCTGCTTGACATGCAAACATAATGGATCCAGTGATCCAGGCAGGCGACAGAGCCCTGGCACGCCCTCCAAACCCGAGCATAAATTAAAAAAAACGCCCCCTGATGTCGAGCGGCTGCGAAATGCTTAGATCACCACTCACTAATTAGGTCCAATGTGGTTAACCGCTTCACCATGATGGATGTTCTGCATCTGAAATAGAAGACACAGTGGCCAGTCGACCCTTTTTTTTCCCGGGAACGCGGGGAACGGGGGACAGCGGTACTTCGTGGCGTGATGGGTCAGTGGGGAGCCATATGTCAGACCTGCTGGATAATGCCATGCTGCACATTTTGCCGCTTGTTAGCACCGCCTTGTTAACAGAGTGTGTGCTGTTGGATTATTCGCCCGCTCTGAGTTGCTACACCCGCAGGATGTAACTCCACCCGCTTCCTAATCAGCCGCTTATATCGACTTCAACAAAAATAAAAGATGCTCAACATCAGCATCCCAATTCCTTTCCTTCCTATTTCCTTCCAACGCTAAATCTACACAGCAGGGAGCAAGCAGGTGTGGGCAGATTCCTGGGTACTGCCCTCTTCTGACAATCAGTGGGTAACGGCACTCTGAGAGGGGCAGCAGAGTGACTGGGAGGGGGGGATCACTAATTGCCACAAGATAGTGATAGATTGGCACCCTGCTCTGGGTGCATCTCCTTTTCTCAGCTGAATAGACATAAGGAACCCTCCCCGTAATCCACCCCATGACCCTTACTAAATTAGTCTTCAACTGGGAGGGTGTTACTAATTGCCCCTATATAGTGTGTGTGTCTTTGTGGGTGAGTGTGCCCAGTGATACATTGGCGCCCTGCTCTGGGTGTATCACCAAGAGCCTTAAACGTTCTCGGCTTGATGGGCATAAGGAACCCTCCCCGTGACCCTTACTAAATTAGTCTTCAACTGGGAGGGCGTTACTAATTGCCCCTATATAGTGTGTGTGTCTTTGTGGGTGAGTGTGCCCAGCGATACATTGGCACCCTGCTCTTGGTGCATCACCAAGAGCCCGAAACGTTCTCGGCTTGATGGGCATAAGGAACCCTCCCCGTGACCCTTACTAAATTAGTCTTCAACTGGGAGGGGGTCACTAATTGCCCCTATATAGTGTGTGTCTTCGTGGGTGAGTGTGCCCAGCGATACATTGGCACCCTGACCTGGGTGTATCACCTAGAGCCTGAAACGTTCTCGTTTGGCTGGGCATAAGGAACCCTCTCCGTGACCCTAACTAAATTAGTCTTCAACAATGAGGGCATTACGAATTGCCCCTATATAGTGTGTGTCTTTGTGGGTGAGTGTACCCAGCGATACATTGGTACCCTTCTCTGGGTATATCACCAAGAGCCTGAAACGTTCTCAGCTTGATGGGCATAAGGAACCCTCCCCGTGACCCTTACTAAATTAGTCTTCAACTGGGAGGGGGTCACTAATTGCCCCTATATAGTGTGTGTCTTCGTGGGTGAGTGTGCCCAGCGATACATTGGCACCCTGACCTGGGTGTATCACCTAGAGCCTGAAACGTTCTCGTTTGGCTGGGCATAAGGAACCCTCTCCGTGACCCTAACTAAATTAGTCTTCAACAATGAGGGCATTACGAATTGCCCCTATATAGTGTGTGTCTTTGTGGGTGAGTGTACCCAGCGATACATTGGTACCCTTCTCTGGGTATATCACCAAGAGCCTGAAACGTTCTCAGCTTGATGGGCATAAGGAACCCTCCCCGTGACCCAAACTTATTTAGTCTTCAACAGGGAGGGCTTTACTAATTGCCCCTATACAGCGCGTGTGCCTTTGTGGGTGAATGTGTGCCCAGCGATAGATTGGCACCCTTTGTGGGTGAGTGTGCCCAGCGGTACATTGGCGCCCTGCTCTGGGTGTATCTCCTAAAGCCCTCCATGGAACATTCACTACATTCGTCTTTAACTGGAAGGGTTCACCTAATTGCCCCTATATAGTTTGTGTCTTTGTGGGTGGGTGTAAGAGCCTGAAACTTTCTCAGTTGGATGAGCTTAAGGAACCCTCCCCGTGACTCTTACTAAATTAGTCTTTAACTGGGAGGGGGTCACTAATTGCCCCTAAATAGTGTGTCTTCGTGGGTGAGTGTGCCCAGCGATAAATTGGCGCCCTGTTGTGGGTGTATCACCAAGAGCCTGAAACGTTCTCGGCTGGATGGGCATAAAGAACCGTGACCCAAACTTATTTAGTCTTCAATAGGGAGGGCATTACTAATTACCCCTATACAGTGTGTGTGTCTTTGTGGGTGAATGTGTGCCCAGCGATTGGCACCCTGACCTGGGTATATCACCAAGAGCCTGAAACATTCTCGGCTGGATGGGCCTGTAACCCCCTGCCTCCCGTTACTCTTACTACATTATTCTTCAACTGGGAGGGGGTCACTAATTGCCCCTATATAGTGTGTGTCTTTGTGGGTGAGTGTGCCCAGCAATACATTGGCGCCCTGCTCTGGGTGTATCTCCTAAAGCCCGAAACACTCTCGGCTTGATGGGCATAAAGAACCCTCCCCATGTCATCCCCATCTCCAAGACATTCACTACATTCGTCTTTAACTGGAAGGGTTCACCTAATTGCCCCTATATATTGTGTGTCTTTGTGGGTGAGTGTGCCCAGCGATAGACTGGCACCCTGCTCTGGGTGTATCAACAAGAGCCTGAAATGTTCTCGGCTGGATGGGCATAAGGAACCCTCCTCGTGACCCTTACTAAATTAGTCTTCAACTGGGAGGGGGTCATTAATTGCCCCTATAGAGTGTGTGTGCCCAGCGATAGATTGGCGCCCTGCTCTCCTACTGCCCGAAATATTCTCAGCTTAAGGGCATAAGGAACCCTCCCCATGTCACCCCCCCTCCAAGACCCTCACTACATTAGACTTTAACTGAGGGGGGATCACTAATTTCCCCTATATAATGTGTGTATCTTTGTGGGTGAGTGTGCCCAGCGATAGATTGGCGCCCTCCTTTGGATGTAGCTTTTGTGTCACAAATTGCCCCTATCTTAATTGCCCCTATATAATGTGTGTGACTAAAATTGCACAGTGACAGATTAGCACCCCATTACTCTTACTAAATTAGTATTAAACTGGGGAGGGGGGGGGGGGTCACAAATTGCCCCTATCTAAATTGCCCCTATATATAGTGTGTGTGTGTGTGTGTGTGTGTGAGAGAGCAAAAGTGCCCTGTGATAGATTGACGCCCTGTCCTTGGCCCAATGCCTGAAACGTTCTCCCCTCAATGACCATAGGGAACCCTACCCCGACTCCCACCCCGTATTATTACTCTGGGGGGGGCACAGTGGCCTGGTGGTTAGCACGTTCTCCTCTCAGCGCTGGGGATCCGGGGTCGAATCCCAATCTGGGTGGAGTTTCCACGTTCCCCCCGTGTCTGCATGGGTTTCCTCCGGGTTCCCCGGATTGCTCCCACAGTCCAAAAAAATGGATTTATGGTGAATCGGCTGCTCTAAATTGCCCCTATGTAGTGTATGTGTAAGTATGTGCTGAGGGATGGACAGGTGCCCCACCCTGGGTGTATCTGGCCAGTGTCCGACCCCCCCCCCCCCGCCCCCCGTGACCCTATTAGAGGATTAAGCTGAAGATAATGAGATGAGTTCAATCTGTAACGTGAGTTCTGGTGGGTTCTCCATCCGTCACCTCCAACAGCCACAGCTGTGTTCCCTCCGTCACTGCTGTTCCTCCGCAGCACGTAATTCCCCAAGTCTTACTCAGCACCCGTCGCCTCCCTCCTCCACCCCCCCCCCCCCCCCCCCAACTAGAGAGAGAGGACTGCAGGTTAAACACGACGGAGAACGCTCCATCACGAGTAGATTTGATCCAATTAAACCCAGATTTAATCAGAGCGGCGGCGACGGCGGAACGTGACATGCTTTACAAAGCGACCGGAGGATCTCCATCCACGGCGAGGCCGCTCACTGACCCCGAGTGCACGAGGAACCCGAGACGACCCGTGTAACTGACTCCAAGCGAGCCGTAGCTTCGGGGTTTGGGCGTGGTGGCCGGATCTGAGGCAAATCTGGGTGATGATGTGAAGTGGGGGCATTCTGTGACCCCCACCAGTTAAAGTGGGGTCTATTTTTTTGGACTGTGGGAGGAACCCGGGGAAAATCTACACGGACACGGGGAGAACGTGAGAACTCCACCCAGATCCCAGTTTATAAAAGCATCGGGAAAATAATGTATTGTGTATCAAGCATTGATACGAATGTGAAGCGCTCAGAGGTGTGTGTTATTGTGAATAATGTCACGGCCGGACAAACGGCTCAGCCAATCAGATTTGAGGAGCGGAACTACACGTTTTATTATAACTATTATATAAACATGGATTTAAGATGAATTGGCTGCTCCTATTTCAATTGCCCCCATATAGTGTGTGTGTGTAGGCATGGGAGAACCCTGCCACGAACCCTAGTAGAGGGTCCTAGGGAGGGTTCGCTCATGCCTACAAACACAGGGGCAACATAGGGGCAATTCAGAGCAGCCAATTCCCCGTGAATCCATCCATCCATCCATCCATTATCTTCCACTTTATCCTATATTAGGGTCACGGGGGGGTTCCCCATGCCCATCCAGGGCAGAACGTTTCGGGCACTGGGCATATACACCCAGGACAGGACGCCAATCTATCGCTGGGCACACACTCACTCACACCCACACACTCTATATGGGGCAATTTGGAGAATTCAATTGACCTTGATCCATGTTTTTGGACTTTGGGAGGAAACCGGAGAACCCAGAGGAAACCCACGTGGACACGGGGAGAACATGAAAACTCCACCCAGAATGGGATTCGAACCGGGAATCCCTAGCGCTGAGAGGAGAACGTTTATATAATTGTCATAAATCTGATTGGCTGAGCTGTTTGTCCAGCCGTGACATTAATGACAATAACACACACCTCTGAACGCTTCACATTCGTATCAATACTGTATATATTTGTATATAAAATACATTATTTCCAGATGTTTTTTATAAACTGCATTCTGTACATTGGCCACTAATCGGCAGTATTTGATTGTTTAAGGAACTGGAATCCTGTTACTCAGCGATTAGCGTTCACTTTGTAAATCAAACACATTAATGAATCAAACCTTGTTGTTTTTTTTTAATATAGTGCAAGAGCCAAAGTCAATTGAGGTGCGTATTCATCCATCCATTATCTTCCACTTTATCCTATATTAGGCTCGTGGGGGGGGTTCCCCATGCCCATCCAGGGGAGAACGTTTCGGGCGCTGGGCAGATACACCCAGGACGCCAATATATCGCTGGGCACACTCTCAATAACACAGACACACTCTATATGGGGCGATTTGGCACATTCAATGCCAGGAAAACCGGAGAACCCGGAGGAAACACGCGGACACGGGGAGAACAAGGAAACTCCACCCAGAATGGGATTCGAACCGGGAATCCTTAGCGCTAAGAGGAGAACGTGCCAACCACTAAGCCACCATGGTGCCCTACTTAAATCCATGTTTATATAATAGTCATAATAAAATGAGTATTTCCGATCCTTAAATCTGATTGGCTGAGCCGTTTGTCCAGCCGTGACATTATTGACAATAACACACACCTCTGACCGCTTCACATTCGTATCAATGCGTGATTATACAATTCATGATTCCCTGCGTTCTGTACTGTGGCCACTAGTCGGCAGTATTTGATTGTTTAAGGAACTGGAATCCTGTTACTGAGCGATCAGCGTTCACTTTGTGAATCAAACACTTTGTGTTTTTTTGTATATAGTTATAAGAGCAATTGAGGTGCGTATTCATCCATCCATCATCTTCCGCTTTATCCTCTACTAGGGGTTTCCATGCCCATCCAGGGGAGAACATTTCGGGAGATGGGCAGATACACCCAGGACAGGGTGCTAATCTATCGCTGGGCACACACTCACTCACTCACACAAACTCTATATGGGGCAATTTGGAGAATTCAATTGACCTTGATCCTTGTTTTTTGACTGTGGGAGGAAACCAGAGAACCCGGAGGAAACCCACACGCACACGGGGAGAACATGGAAACTCCACCCAGATTGGGAGTCGAATCGGGAATCCCTAACGCTGAGAGAACATGCTAACCACTAAACCACCGTCCTGCCCAGGTTGTGCATTATTGTGAATAAATCACACTACACATCAGGCTTAATAACACCCCCTTCCCGTGATTTATTCACAATAATGCCACGCCCTCTCGTACCTTATTGCTTTATTATAATTACCCACTGACCCCCTACAAAATCTTCTAGTTCCATGATCCCTACGATGTTAAAACAGGTCCACGTCCAACCGACTTTTATAAATAGGAAGGTTTCAACACCGAAAATAGTCTTAGTTGGTTAATTTATTCCTTTTCTGCCCCACTTATTCAACTCGGGGTCAGAAAGGTCCAGAAGCTCCATCACTAACACTGGCATGAGGCAGACATTCACCCCGGATGGGAAGCCAGTCCATTGTAGAGCAGGACACACACAAACACACACATTCACATTCACACACTCCCTCTGTCCTGTGGGGGCAATTTATCATCTCCAGTTTGCCCATTTGCATGTTTTTGAGCTGTGGGAAGACCGGGAGGTTCCGGAAGGCCCCTGAAATACAGACACAGTGGCCAAAAGCCAAAACCCGACTCAGATCATGAGGCCTTAAAGCTTAAGGCGGCACCACGGAGATCCAATCACCTCCTCCCTTAAGAAGCTCCTCATTCGGAACGCGGGTAGAGAACCGGAGTGACCTTGGAGGTCCAGGCGATTTTATGGAAATGCATAAACGGGCACTGAGCCGTCAAACCGCAGCTCATCTTTAATGCAAACGCCTGCTTTATTTACCGAAGCATGTCTGCGTGGTCGCCCGTGAACCTTGCTCGCGACAATAAGCCGGTTCTGCGCTCGCCGGCGCGAGTGCGAGCTTGAAAACAAATCGGCGCGGCGTTGGGAACCAACCGATACAGTGCCCGGTCCCGCATGAATAATCGATGGAGCCACGGATGACAGATGAGCTGTTTAATGAGGCCACGGGTGAGGCCGCCGCCGCCGCCGAGCCACGCTCCCAAACAGGAACTCGAGGAACGCTGAGCTCCACGAGCTCAAGGTCCTCCGTCGCTTGGTTTCCTTTTCGGATCGGCCTTGAAAGAAATAGTGCTGGAGGCCTGCGGGTAAAACACCGGGTACAGAGGAGATGTTTATACCTGTGAGATACCGATCCTTAGACAGATGCGATGGGAAAAAAAAACAGCTTAGTGAACAGCTGGGATAGGCTTCAGTGTTTCTCGTGTTCCTAACTATCCATCCATCCATCCATCATCTTCCGCTTTATACTCTATTAGGGTAACGGGGGGGAAGCGTCCAGGGGAGAACGTTTCGGGCGCTGGGCAGATACACCCAGGACAGGGCGCCAATCTATCACTGGGCACACACTCACACACACTCTATATGGGGCAATTTGGAGAACTCAATTGACTTGATCCATGTTTTTGGACTGTGGGAGGAAACCGGAGAACCCGGAGGAAACCCACGCGGACACGGGGAGAACATGGAAACTCCACCCAGATGGGGATTCGAACCGGGAATCCCTAGCGCTGAGCGGCGAACGTGCTAACCACTAAGCCACCGTGCCGCCCGACTTCGCTCCAAAATAACTAAAATACCACTTTCATTTAGAGTGAGAGGATGAATATTTTTTGCAATGCCAAACTCAAAATGCATTTGCTTGATTTGCCAAGTAGCCATTGCACTTCCATTGTGTTTGGTCGTTTGGTTGTACTGAAACCAAGTTGTCGCCATGCTATTTGCTGCAATTTCTGTGAAAATGGCAACATGAAACCGTCTTTTCTATGCTGATTCGACAATACTAACATCCATCTATCCATCTATTATCTGTCCATCCAGGGGAGAGCGTCTCAGGCGCTGGGCAGATACACCCAGGACAGGGGGGCAATCTATCTATCACTGTGCACACACACACTCTATATGGGGCAATTTGGAGAATTCAATCGACTTGATCCATGTTTTTAGACTGTAGGAGCGAACTGGAGAACCCGGAGGAAACCCAGACACGGGGAGAACATGGAAACTCCACCCAGATTGGGATTCGAACCGGGAATCCCTAGCGCTGAGAGGAGAACATGTCAATCACTAAGCCACCATGCCGCGTGTTCCTAAACAGTGACGATATATTCATTCATCATCTTCCGCTTTATCCTCTATTACGGTCACGGGGGGGTTCCCCATGCCCATCCAGGGGAGAACGTTTCGGGCGCTGGGCACCCGAAACGTTCTCCCCAAGATGGGCATGGGGAACCCCCCCGCGACCCTAGAAGAGGATAAAACTGAAGATAATGGATGGATGGTAGTGGTTAGCACTAGGGATTCCCGGTTCGAATCCCCATCTGGGTGGAGTTTCCATGTTCTCCCTGTGTCTGCGTGGGTTTCCTCCGGGTTCTCCGGTTTCCTCCCACAGTCCAAAAACATGGATCAAGTCAACTGAATTCTCCAAATTGCCCCAAATAGAGTGTGTTTGTGTGATAGATTGGCGCCCTGTCCTGGGTGTACCTACCCAGCGCCTGAAACGTTCTCCCCTGGATGGGCATGGGGAACCCCCCCCCCCAACCCTGGTAGAGAATTAAATGGAGGATAATGAGCTGAAATGTTTAATGACTGCACCAAGATGAAGCGTTTGCCTTTTCAGTACTTTTAAGTCAGTTAGTTTCTGCTTCTGTTTATGTCAGTACAGTGCACGGTGTTTAATTAATGCTCTGTGGTAAATACTCATTAGCAGGAGCTGCAGTAGAGATGTGAGTGTTCCTGGAGTAATGAGAAATGGGGGGGGGGGGGGGGGGGGGGGGGTTGCAGAGAAGCCAAAAACTTACATTACGCTCTCAACAGTAATCAGAAAATGAATGAATTCAGCTTTAGAGCGCAACTGCCAAATACACTTAACTATGGCATGCATCACACGGCGTTTACCGAACACAGAACCTGGATACCGCTAGACCGGAGTGAAAATGCGAAAAGAGGTGGGCAGGATCTCAAATGTCCCTTAAGTAAGAGAAACTTTCCCCTTAAATCAAAGCTTCAACACTATGAGGTTAGTACCTGAGATTCTTGTCAACCAGGGGTGCCCACACTTTTCTGGCCCGAGATCTACTTTTCCACTGGACAGGTCATTGAGATCTACCAGGGTTAATAATTATTTTAGGCTTTTATATTGAAACCTGTTTACACACATCATGTACGTATTGGGGGGGCACGGTGGCTTAGTGGTTAGCATGTTCTCCTCTCAGCGCTAGGGATTCCCGGTTCGAATCCCAATCTGGGTGGAGTTTCCATGTTCTCCCCGTGTCTGGGTTTCCTCCGGGTTCTCCAGTTCGCTCCTACAGTCTAAAAACATGGATGAAGTCAATTGAAATCTCCAAATTGCCCCATATAGAGTGTGTGTGTGCACAGTGATAGATAGATTGCCCCCCTGTCCTGGGTGTATCTGCCCAGCGCCTGAGACGCTCTCCCCTGGATGGACAGATAATAGATGGATAGATGGATGTTAGTATTGTCGAATCAGCATAGAAAAGACGGTTTCATGTTGCCATTTTCACAGAAATTGCAGCAAATAGCATGGCGACAACTTGGTTTCAGTACAACCAAACGACCAAACACAATGGAAGTGCAATGGCTACTTGGCAAATCAAGCAAATGCATTTTGAGTTTGGCATTGCAAAAAATATTCATCCTCTCACTCTAAATGAAAGTGGTATTTTAGTTATTTTGGAGCGAAGACGGGCGGCACGGTGGCTTAGTGGTTAGCACGTTCGCCGCTCAGCGCTAGGGATTCCCGGTTCGAATCCCCATCTGGGTGGAGTTTCCATGTTCTCCCCGTGTCTGCGTGGGTTTCCTCCGGGTTCTCCGGTTTCCTCCCACAGTCCAAAAACATGGATCAAGTCAATTGAATTCTCAAAAATTGCCCCATATAGAGTGTGTCTGTGTGAGTGAGTGTGTGCCCAGCGATGGATTGGCGCCCTGTCCTGGGTCTATCTGCCCCGCGCCCGAGACGTTCTCCCCTGTATGGGCATGGGGAACCCCTCCGCGACCCTAATAGAGGATAAAGCAGGAGATAATGAATTAATGAATGGAGCGAAGTCCTTCACTCGTCTTGTCAGTCAAATAAAGAGCAAAAACAAACAGAAACTATCTAATGTAGATGATTTTCGAGGCTGTACTTCGGATTTAAGCACGGAGGCGGGGCCACGGGCCGGTTTTTGGAACAGCGAGAGGGGGGGCAGACTGCTCTCTTGCAGATATTGCGATTCGGAATGAATCACATTGTGTGTTAAAATGTTTGCGCACGTGTGTAAGTGCTTCCCATACTGTTTTGTAAAAAAAAAAAAAAAAGCGCTGATATATGATTTTTTTTTTTTCTCAAACCTCCATCGCGATCGACGTATTGAGCACCCCTGTTGTAAACTGTTTATTAGGGACGCATTGATTAGGGAGACTGATTAGCGGACTTGATGCTGCTCCACCTGATGACGTGTGCAGCCTTACAAGCTGTGACATCACATGCCGTGGGGAGAGAGCCTTCATGGGCCAGGTGGGGGCAATTTGGTGCGCATGTCAGTCAGAACATGCCTTTTAACATGTATTTAGTATTTAACAAGTGTTTACCCAAGACGGATGAGGACGCATGTGGCGGGGGGGGGGGGGGGGGGTCATGTTTCCAGCTTTCCATGTTTCCATGTTCTCCCCATGTCCACGTGGGTTTCCTCCGGGTTTTCCGGTTTCCTTCCACAGTCCAAAAACATGGATCAAGTCAATTGAGTTCTCCAAATTGCCCCATATAGAGTGTGTCTGTGTGAGTGAGTGTGTGCCCAGCGATGGATTGGCGCCCTGTCCTGGGTCTATCTGCCCAGCACCCGAAACCTTCTCCCCTGGATGCCCCCCCCACGACCCTAATAGAGGATAAAGCGGAATATAATGGATGGATGGAATGGACCTCAAAGACCTGGATGGGCAAAGAGGATTCAATTTGGGGGCCTGACCATGAAGCGCTCTATAAGTTGAAACCAGAACTCATCAAATGTCCAGGGAGCCAGTGTAGAGAGGCCAGAGGCCAGATCTGGAGTTCTATGTGCTCTTGTGTGTGACTTGGTTATCAGCCTCGCTCCAGCATTTTGCACAGACTGCAAACGTGTCAAGGAGGATTTGTTTATACAGCTAAAAAGACTGTTACCATAAAGCAAACGGGATGAAATAAAAGCACGAACAATCATCTCAAGGTTCTCCTGTGACACAACAGATCTCAACTTCAAAACACTTCTGGACTCGTGTTTTACAGTGACTGTCAAAAGACAACAGCCAGATTCCTAGGACTATTTTTAACGTACCCTGCGCCCTTCTGACGCTAATCTTCCGTCAGTCAGCATCAGAACCAAGCACCGAACCCGGGGTGATAGAGCCTTTTCTGCTGTTGCCCCCTCATTTTGGAATATTCTCCCTAGCTCTCTCTTCTATGCTGTGGTGTTTTTTTTATTATTATTTTTTTTATTTAACCTTTATTTAACCAGGCAAATCATTAACAACAAATTCTTATTTACAAAGACAGCCTGACAAAAAAAAAAAAAACACACAGCACACAAACAACACTATAAGACAACAAAAACAACAATAGCATTATAAAGTGTCTAAATCACTGCAGTTACAACGTTCAGTAAGAACATTTGTAATAGCATTCTTAAAAGAGGACATGGGTATGCCAGTCTCTGGCAGCCGCAGATTGAAATGAAGATAAACCAAAGACTGTGTTTGTTTTAGGAATTTTCAGTGTGATGAGATGGCAGTGCGAGTATTGTAAGCAGCGGATGACAGTTGTAGCAAGTTACACAGATAAGGAGGAGAAACACCAAGGAGAGTTTTGTAAATGAATTTATACCAGTGAGAGGTACGCCGGGGATGTAATGATGGCCAGTTCACAGATGCGTACAGAGAACAATGGTGAGTTTTAAAAGGTGCATTTGTGGCAAAGCGAATAGCAGAATGATAAAGAACGTCAAGGGCGGCACGGTGGCTTAGTGGTTAGCACGTTCGCCACTCAGCACTAGGGATTCCCGGTTCGAATCCCCATCTGGGTGGAGTTTCCATATTCTCCCCGTGTCTGTGTGGGTTTCCTCCGGGTTCTCTGGTTTCCTTCCACAGTCCAAAAACATGGATCAAGTCAATTGAGTTCTCCAAATTGCCCCATATAGAGTGTGTATGAGTGAGTGAGTGTGTGCCCAGTGATAGAATGGCACCCTGTCCTGGGTATATCTGCCCAGCGCCCAAAACGTTCTCCCCTGGATGGGCATGGGGAACCCCACCGCGACCCTAATAGAGGATAAAGCGGAAGATAATGAATGAATGAATAAAGAACGTCAAGATTTTGAAGAAGACTTTTACTGGCAGACTTATATATATGATATATGATATCACCATAATCAAACAAGGGCAGAATTGTCATTTGCACTAATGTCACTTTGGCTGAGCGGGTTAGACAAGAGCGCATTCTACGAAGGTTTGCTGGGGTGGCAGTATTAAGAAAAGAGATGTGAGGCGGCTGGACAAGTTGGTCAGACGTGCGGAGTCAGTGCTGGGTGCAGAACTGGACTCTGTAATTAAGGTGGCAGAGAGGAGGACACTGCTCTCCATCAAGGACGATGATGGTCACCAACTGCACACCATCATTATGGACCAAAGGAGCACGTTCAGTGGCAGGCTGTTGTCACTGAGCTGCTCCACAGACAGACTGAGGAGATCTTTTGTTCCGAGGGCCATCAGGCTCTATAATAATACGGTTTTGGGCCGGAAGAACTAATAAAACAACAGGACATTTGAAAACTGTATATTGTATTTTTGCACATGATCACTTGATCTCCATCCATACTGGACACTTTATTTTCACTTTTAGTTTTGATACTACTACTACACACACATTATACACTATATATATATATATATATATATATATATATATATATTTATATATATATATATATATATACGATATATATATATATATATATATATTCATTCATCGAGGTCATTATCTTCCGCTTTATCCTATATTAGGGTCGCGGTGGGGTTTCCCATGCCCATCTAGGGGCGTACGTTTCGGGCGCTGGGCAGATACACCCAGGACAGGGCGGCAATCTATCGCTGGGCACACACTCACTCACACATACACGCACACATACACACTCTATATGGGGCAATTTGGAGAACTCAATTCACTTGATCCATGTTTTTGGACTGTGGGAGGAAACCGGAGAACCCGGAGGAAACCCACACGGACACGGGAGAACATGGAAACTCCACCCAGATTGGGATTCGAACCGGGAATCCCTAGTGCTGAGAGGCGAACGTGCTAACCACTAAGACACCGTGCCGCTATATAAATAAAATGAAATATTTAGGGCTGCAACAACGAATCGATAAAATCGATAAAAATCGATTATTAAAGGTGTCGACAACAAATTTGTTTATCGATTTGTTATGTCGCACGATTTACACGCTACTCGCAATGTTGTAATATACCGGCAGCGCTGAAAAAATAATAATAATAGCGGGTTGAAACCTGTGGGTTGGAATGTGCGAAACAAGTTTAACAAAGTTTAATAAACTCTCCAAATAAAACACAACCGACGCAGAAAAAAAGGGCGGGAGCTTCACGCTTCACACAAATAAAGAACGTGGAACATGCAAACTCTGTGAAAATGAATTGACCTGCACGGAGCAGCACGGTGATGATCCACCACCTGAAACTAAACATGTTGGAGTCACCGATGAGGATGAAGCTGAACAGCAGAGTCACTACAACATCCCGAGGTTCTTTAGTTTTGAAGTGAATCAACGTAACGGTCACTCACACTATGAGAACCAGAGCACGCTTCATGCTGTTGTTGGTTGTTCTGGATATTACCAGTGATGGAGAACGTGTGCTACTTTATATTTTCATTTAATTATATTAAGCAGTGTTTAAATGTGCTTTATAAATACATACAACTTGTACACAATGCTGCTAATTAATGATCAAGCTTTAATTTTCTGACAAAGTATGAGTAAAGACACTGCCCTCTATGGGAGGTAGGATGAATTGCATTTAAATGGGGCTCAGGTAACAGAGCAACTAAAATTTGTGTAATTTCGGGTTTTTTTTCACACACAATGCTACATATTGTGTCAGTGTGTGTGTGATTTCTGTTTAATTGCTCTCTGGGCTACTTAGATGCCTTAAACTCATACTGTAAAGAAAACCAGACATTTATTTAATAAATCTATTTAATAAAGATATTTTATTTTATTTTATCCAATTCATCGATTATTCGGAAAAAAAAAAAAATCGACCGATTAATCGATTATCAAGATAATCGTTAGTTGCAGCCCTAGTATTATCCATCCATCCATTATCCTCCACTTTGTCCTCTATTAGGGTCGCGAGGGGGGTTCCCCATGCCCATCCATGGGAGAACGTCTCGGGTGCTGGGCAGATACACCCAGGACAGGGTGCCAATCCATCGCTGGGCACACACTCTCACATAGACACACTCTATATGGGGCAATTTGGAGAATTCAATTGACCATGATCCATGTTTTTGGACTGTGGGAGGAAACCAGAGAACCCGGAGGAAACTCACACGGACACGGGGAGAACATGGAAACATCACCCAGATGGGAATTCGAACCGGGAATCCCTAGCGCTGAGAGGAGAACATGCTAACCACTAAGCCACCGTGCCCCCCCCCCCCCCCAGTATTATTATTATATTTACATTACATTTACATTCAGCAGACGCTTTTATCCAAAGCGACTTACAAATGAGAACATTACAAGTCAGAAGTTATGGAGAAAACCAACTACACTGTAAATTCATCAAACCTGATTGTTATTCGATGCTGTGTGCCCCCCCCCCCCCCCCCACCTTTTTATTTATTTATTTTTCTACAAAAGGTATTTGTTAAAAAGATGCGTCTTCAGTAGTTTCTTAAAACTGTTTAGTGATTCTGCCTTACGGACAGAGTTGGTAAGATGGTTCCACCATTTTGCAGTGGTGAACACCATGGAGTGAGAATGAGCTCCTCGGTGAGGTGGAACCACCAGGCGGCGATCATCACTGGAGCGAAGTGAACGAGTCGGAGTGTATTTTATAAAGATAGAGTGAAGGTCGGAGGGGGCAGATCCTGAAATGGTTCTGTATGCCAGAGTCAGTGACTTGTACTGAATGCAGCAGCTACAGGGAGCCAATGGAGGGAAGTGAGTAATGGAGGGACATGAGTTCGCTTGAGTTGGTTAAACACGAGTCGGGCTGCAGAGTTCTGAATCAGTTCTAGAGGTCTGATTGTGGAAGCTGGGAGACATTATTATTATTATTATTATTAATTAAAGGAGTTAATTCCATGTTCTCCCCGTGTCCACATGGGTTTCCTCTGGGTTCTCCGGTTCCCTCCCACAGTCCAAAAACATGGATCAAGTCAATTGAATTCTTTGAATTGCCCCATATAGAGTCTAATTGTGAGTGAGTGTGTGCCCAGCGATGGATTGGCACCCTGTCCTGGGTGTATCTGCCCAGCGCCCGAAATGTTCTCCCCTGGATGGGCATGAGGAACCCCACCGCGACCCTAATATAGGATAAAGCGGGAGATAATGAATGAATGAATGAAGGAGTTAAAATCGTGGGGGTGACGCAGTGGCTTAGTGGTTAGCATGTTCTCCTCTCAGCACTAGGGATTCCCGGTTCGAATCCCCATCTGGGTGGAGTTTCCATGTTCTCCCCGTGTCTGCGTGGGGTTCCTCCGGGTTCGCCGGTTTCCTCCCACAGTCCAAAAAACATAGATCAAGGTCAATAGAGATCTCCAAATTGCCCCACATAGAGTGTGAGTGTGAGTGAGTGTGTGCCCAGCGATAGATTGGTGTCCTGTCCTGGGTGTATCTGCCCAGCGCCCGTGACGATGTTGAGGCGCTCTCACGCTCAATTCATTAATGTTCAAAACGCGATTACCCTTCAAATCTATCGAGTTTCTTGCTTTTAAAATTGGAACCCTCTCAGGTATTTTGGGACTACACTCATCTTTGGTGTTGAGTCGACGGCAGCAACTTTTTTCTGCCTCGCCGTCACCTCATTATTCAAGTTTTTGGTGTGTTTGGGAGTGTTGCACACCTGTCACGGTGCCTATTACGAGCTTCCATACCCCCCTCCCCCTCCTTTCACACCGTGTTGTACTCGCATATTGTACCTGGAATGGCGGGCCCGCTGTCATATGTGACAGAATGCTTCCTGGCTGATGGGATATGCTTTTCTTTCGCCCCAATCTCACAATAACGAGCTTCAGAAGCGTTCTCTGCTGCTCGTGTGCTTGGTTTGTCTCCCTGTTGGCCGTCTCTTCGATCCGGGGTGCCGGGTTGGTTTTCCTCATGACAGGGCCTGACAGGGTTTTCACAGTCCTCGCGAGCGCTCGCTCACCTGTGTGCATATGCCACTGTGTCAGCTCGCTTTTACAATCGTGGCTCGGGGTTCGAGAAGGAAAGTTGCCGGGCTACGATCAGAACCCGGTTTAATGTGATAAATCGGCCTAAAAGCACAACTCACTTTGATTATAACTTTTAACTTATAAGACCGACGGCACGGTGGCTTAGTGGTTAGCATGTCCTCCTCTCAGCGCTAGGGATTCCCGGTTCGAATCCCCATCTGGGTGGAGTTTCCATGTTCTCCCCGTGTCCGCATGGGTTTCCCTCCGGGTTCTCCGGTTTCCTCCCACAGTCCAAAAACATGGATCAAGTCAATTGAATTCTCAAAAAATTGCCCCATATAGAGTGTGTCTGTGTGAGTGAGTGTGTGCCCAGCGATGGATTGGCGCCCTGTCCTGGGTCTATCTGCCCAGCGCCCGAGATGTACTCCCCTGGATGGGCATGGGGAACCCCACCGCGACCCTACTAGAGGATAAAGTGGAAGATAATGGATGAATGAACTTATAATCTGTTAGTGCCATAATTGTACAGTTCTCTTATTTTTTTAATTTAATTTGCACAGTGTAAATACGTAGTTTTATTTTATTTTATATTAATTTTATCTTTATTCGATTTTTTTATCCTTTTTTACTTTATGTGGAGAGTCAGGAAAGAATTTCACGGCTGGCTGTACCATGTATATTCATTCATTCATTCATTATCTTCCGCTTTATCCTCCATTAGGGTCGCGGTGGGGTTCCCCATGCCCATCCAGGGGAAGACGTCTCAAGCGCCGGGCAGATAGACCCAGGACAGGGCGCCAACCCATCGCTGGGTACACACTCACTCACTCAAACATACTCTACATGGAGCAATTTGGAGAACTCAATTGACTTGATCCATGTTTTTGGACTGTGGGAGGAAACCGGAGAACCAGGAGGAAACCCACGCAGACACGGGGAGAACATGGAAACTCCACCCAGATGGGGATTCGTGCTAACCACTAAGCCACCATGCCGCTGTACCATGTATATTGTCAGCAATTTTAAATTACTTACACATAATAAGAGTTGGGCGGCACGGTGGCTCAGTGGTTAGCACGTTCGCCTCTCAGCGCTAGGGATTCCCGGTTCGAATCCCCATCTGGGTGGAGTTTCCATGTTCTCCCCGTGTCTGCGTGGGTTTCCTCCGGGTTCTCCGGTTTCCTCCCACAGTCCAAAAACATGGATCAAGTCAATTGAATTCTCAAAATTGTCCCATATAGAGTGTGTCTGTGTGAGTGAGTGTGTGCCCAGCGATGGATTGGCGCCCTGTCCTGGGTCTATCTGCCCAGTGCCCGAGACGTTCTCCCCTGGATGGGCATGGGGAACCCCACCGCGACCCTAATAGAGGATAAAGCGTGAGATAATGAATGAATGAATAATGAATGAGTCCCAAAATGGCCGAAAGTTTGTATTCAAACAAAGGACTTTACTGTGTTCTTGCCGCCATTGGGAAGTGGGGTGGGGCAAGCTAGAATTGAACCAGAACACTGGGCTTAGATTGGCTGATTCAAAAACTAGGGCGGTAAGTTGTGATTGGTTTAGGTAGTTTGGGGTGGGAACTAGACTTCAACGGATATATACACAGGTAAACCCTTCGGTGGGGCTCTCTCTCTTCAGACCCCGGAGGCGTTCAAGGCACCTGAAAGGCAGACCCGCTGGCCAGCGTAACTTACTGAGGGTGTTCATGAAGAATTCTCTTTGTTCTCAATAAACGAGTTGAGACAACCATTTTGCATCGGCTCGTTCTTTCTGCCTTTTCAAAAATCAAAATGATCCAACAATATCTACGTATGTGACAAACAAACCTGATTCAGTCTCCTGGAGAACATAATAAAGCTATGTAGTGCAACAGATGGACTACAGCAGAGGTGCTCAATACGTCGATCGCGAAGGGGTGTCAGGTCGATCGCGATGGTGGTTTGAGAACCCCCCCCCCCCATCCAGGGGAGAACGTCTCAGGCGCTGGGCAGATACACCCAGGACAGGGCGCCAATCTATCACTGGGCACACACTCACTCACTTACACACACTCTATATTGGGCAATTTGGAGAATTCAATCGACTTGATCTATGTTTTTGGACTGTGGGAGTGAACCGGAGAACCCAGAGGAAATCCACGTGGACATGGGGAGAACATGGAAACTCCACCCAGATTGGGATTCGAACCTGGAATCCCTAGCGCTGAGAGGAGAACGTGCCAACCACTAAGCCAACGTGCCCCCCCAATACTAACAGGATGTGTAAACAGGTTTCAATATAAAAGCCTTAAAAAAGTATTAACCCTGGTAGATCTCGATGACCTGTCCAGTGGAAAAGTAGATCTCGGGCCAGAAAAGGACTACAGAATGGAACTGTAGAACTACAAATCCATCTATATGATCAGCGGAACTGAAAACACACACACACACTGTTCCCACACAGCGTGCTGACTGCGAGCCAAGAGCCAAGATGTCCGAACTGCCGGAGTAGCAGTGTTTTGGGATGCTATTCAAAATGCATGAGCCTGAACGATGGCGGCACTGCAGCCCCACTAGGTCCACCCAAACGCAGGCGAGACGTGCACAGCGGTAATCCGAGGGTTAACGCATCTAAATAAGCAGCGAGGCTTGATTAAAATGACATGTAATCAGGCCGAGGTCATCACCACGTAATGACAAAATTTTATGGTAATCGATGGCGAAAGATGACAAAAATCAGGGCGTCTGGGTTTCCTCGTGCCATGGTTTTAATACCAAGAAAAAAAATAATAATAAAGAAATACATTTGCAAAAGCCACGCTAAAGTAAATAAGCCCAGATAAATCATGAGAGCGAGGGAACGGTGACAGGCAGCTGGGTAGCGATGCATAATTTAACGCCGATGCGCGTACACGTGGGGACGTGTGTGTATGTGTACTGGTAGTACGTGTTGCGTTGTGTGAACCAAAAGCAAACCCACGGTACACGAGAACATGGAAACCCATATTTAAACCTGAATCCACAGCACTTAGAGGTGAACGTGCTAACCCCTATACTTCCATGTCGCCCACATATACTCTATAGGGGCAATTTAGATCAGCTAATTTGCCTTGAATCCATGTTTTTGGACAATGGGAGAAAACCAGAGAACCAGAAGGAAACCCACGGGACACGAGAACATGGAAACTCCACCCAGATCAGGATTTAAACCTGGATCCACAGCACTGAGAGGAGAAGGTGCTAACCACTACACCTCCATGTCGCCCACACACACCCTATAGGGGCAATTTAGATCAGCTAATTTAATGCTGAATGCATGTTTTTTGGACTGTGAAAGACAACCCACATGGATAACACCTACAACTCCATGTTACCTCCACACACACACACATTCTATAGGGGCAATTTAGATCAGCTAATTTACCTTGAATCCATGTTTTTGGACAATGGGAGAAAACCAGAGAACCAAAAGCAAACCCACGGTACACGAGAACATGGAAACTCCACCCAGATCAGGATTTAAACCTGGATCCACAGCACTGAGAGGAGAACATGCTAACCCCTACACCTCCATGTCGCCCACATATACTCTATAGGGGCAATTTAGATCAGCTAATTTACCTTGAATCCATGTTTTTGGACAATGGGAGAAAACCAGAGAACCAAAAGCAAACCCACGGTACACGAGAACATGGAAACTCCACCCAGATCAGGATTTAAACCTGGATCCACAGCACTGAGAGGAGAACATGCTAACCCCTACACCTCCATGTCGCCCACATATACTCTATAGGGGCAATTTAGATCAGCTAATTTACCTTGAATCCATGTTTTTGGACAATGGGAGAAAACCAGAGAACCAGAAGGAAACCCACGGGACACGAGAACATGGAAACTCCACCCAGATGGGGATTTAAACCTGGATCCACAGCACTGAGAGAACGTGCTAACCACTACACCTCCATGTCGCCCACACACACCCTATAGGGGCAATTTAGATCAGCTAATCTAATGCTGAATGCATGTTTTTTGGACTGTGAGAGACAACCCACATGGAACATGGACATGGAGAGAACATGGAGACTCCTCCCAGATTGGGATTCGAACCTGGAACCCAAGCTCTGAGAGGAGAACATGCTAACCACTAAGCCACCAGTGCCGCCAGTTTATTAACTGTAAATTGATAAAGCGTTCGCAATTACCGTATTTTCCGGAACACAAAAACATGGATTCAAGGTAAATTAGCTGGTCTAAATTGCCCCATATAGTGTGTGTTAGTGTGTGAGATTGTACCCAGTGAAAGATTGGTACCCTGTCCTGGGTGTATCTACCCAGCGCCCGAAACGTTCTCCCCTGGATGGGCATGGGGAACCCCCCACGACCCTAATAGAGGATAAAGCGGAAGATAATGAATGAATGAATAATACCGTATTTTCCGGACTATAAGGCGCACTTAAAAGACTAAAATTTTCCCAGAAATCGGACGTGCGCCTTATAATCCGGTGCGCCTTATACGTGTACTGAGTTCCAAATTCTATAAAAGTATTGTTGTGCGACCGAAAATTAATTCGGAGCTTGCCGTAATTCCGGGAGGATTAACTAAAGAACTCCGACCGCTGGACATTGGCGTAAACGGGGCGTTTAAAGTAAAGTCGCGGGCGGCGTGGGAGCGATGGATGATAGACGGCGAACACACGTTTACTAAAACTCGGGAGGCGGCGGCGGGGCGAGTTACGCCACCGTCTGTGAATGGATTGTGGATGCCTGGGCTGAGGTTTCTGCCGTGACCGTCGTCCGAGCTTTCACGAAAGCCGGCATCGTCGCCGAACGGCCGCCCGGAGACGAGACGGACTCGGACATCGATGAGAGGGAACACCGGAGTGCTCGATAGAGAACCAGCTTTTTAATTCTGACACAGAAGACGAGGACTTTGATGGATTTGTGGGAGAAGAGAGATTAAAATAATGTGTGTTTTATCAAATAGTAGAATAAACTTCAATTATAAATCAGCGTTTTGCATCCTTTACTTTTCTTGTAGATCGTATGTTTTAGCGAGTGCCTTATAATACGCTGCCGTACAGAATAAGTACCGTACAGAAATAGAGTCCGTAATTCAGACTGCGCCTTATAGTACGGTGCGCCTTATGGTCCGGAAAATATGGGACAGGGTTCTAATGCGTATGTGTTAGATTACATCACTTGGAAGGAACTGTGTCACATACCAAGAGTGAGTGAGCGAGCGAGAGAGAGAGAGGGCACATAGCCAGGAGAAAGAGAGTGTTTGAATGAAGCGAGAGATGATGGAGATGGAGATGGAGATGAGGACGGGAGGAGGAAAGGATGTAGGTAAAGAATATCAATGCCGTTTGTGGATGGCTTGGGGAAGCGAAGCTGGCGGGCTGACGCCATTCTCAAACGCCATTGATATTCTTTACCTACGTCCTTTCCTCCTCCCGTCCTCATCTCCATCCTCATCCTCATCGCCATCTCTCTACTCTGTACTGTAGATTCCGCTCTCCGTCTCTTCGGTTGAGCCATTCAAACACTCTCTTTCTCCTGGCTATGCGCCCTCTCTCTCTCTCTCTTGCTCTCTCTCTCTTGCTCACTCACTCACTCTTGGTATGTGACACAGTTCCTTCCAAGTGATGTAAACTAGGGTTATATGCATTAGAACCCTGTAATCGCGAACGCTTTATCAATTTACAGTTAATAAACTGGCGGCACGGTGGATTCGTGGTTAGCCTGTTCTCCTCTCAGAGCTTGGCATCCAGGTTCGAATCCCCATCTGGGAGGAGTCTCCATGTTCTCTCCATGTTCTCTCCATGTTCCATGTGGGTTGTGTCTCACAGTCCAAAAAACATGCATTCAGTATTAAATTAGCTGATCCAAATTGCCCCTATAGAGTGTATGGGAGACATGGAGGTGTTGTGGTTAGCATGTTCTCCTCTCAGCGCTTGGCATCTAGGTTCGAATCCCCATCTGGGAGGAGTCTCCATGTTCTCTCCATGTCCATGTTCCATGTGGGTTGTCTCTCACAGTCCAAAAAACATGCATTCGGCATTAAATTGGCTGATCCAAATTGCCCCTATAGAGTGTATGGGAGACATGGAGGTGTAGTGGTTAGCATGTTCTCCTCTCAGCGCTTGGCATCCAAGTTCGAATCCCCATCTGGGAGGAGTCTCCATGTTCTCTCCATGTCCATGTTCCATGTGGGTTGTCTCTCACAGTCCAAAAAACATGCATTCGGCATTAAATTGGCTGATACAAATTGCCCCTATAGAGAATGTGTGTGTGTGGGGGTGTTGGTGAACATGGAGGTGTAGTGGTTAGCATGTTCTCCTCTCAGAGCTTGGCATCCAGGTTCGAATCCCCATCTGGGAGGAGTCTCCATGTTCTCTCCATGTCCATGTTCCATGTGGGTTGTCTCTCACAGTCCAAAAAACATGCATTCAACATTAATTTAGCTGATCTAAATTGCCCCTATAGAGTGTATGTGTGGGCGAGATGGAGGTGTATGTTCTCCTCTCAGAGCTTGGCATCCAGGTTAGCACGTTCTCCTCTCAGTGCTGTGGATCCCATGGTATTAAATTTCCAAATCCTGATCTGGGTGGAGTTTCCATGTTCTCCTCTTCTTCATGTCCTGTGGGAGGGTTTCCATTCTGGTTCTCTGGTTTTCTCCCATTGTCCAAAAACATGGATTCAAGGTAAATTGGCTGATCTAAATTGCCCCCTATAGAGTGTATAGCATGTTCTCCTCTCAGGGCGACATGGAGGTGTAGTGGTTGAACTGGAGGTGTAGTGGTTAAGATGTCATGTTCTCCTCTCAGAGCTTGGCATCCAGGTTCGAATCCCGATCTGGGAGGAGTCTCCATGTTCTCCCCATGTCCATGTTCCATGTGGGTTGTCTCTCACAGTCCAAAACACATGCATTCGGCATTAAATTAGCTGATCTAAATTGCCCCTATAGAAAATGTGTGTGTGTGGGGGGGTAACATGGAGGTGTAGGTGTTAGCACGTTCTCCTCTCAGTGCTGTGGATCCAGGTTTAAATCCTCATATGGGAGGAGTCTCCATGTTCTCTCCATGTCCATGTTCCATGTGGGTTGTCTCTCACAGTCCAAAAAACATGCATTCGGCATTAAATTGGCTGATCTAAATTGCCCCTATAGGGTGTGTGTGGGCGAGATGGAGGTGTAGTGGTTAGCACGTTCTCCTCTCAGTGCTGTGGATCCAGGTTTAAATCCTGATCTGGGTGGAGTTTCCATGTTCTCATGTCCTGTGGGTTTCTTTCTGGTTCTCTGGTTTTCTCCCATTGTCCAAAAACATGGATTCAAGGTAAATTGGCTGATCTAAATTGCCCCTATAGAGTGTATGGGCGACATGGAGGTGTAGTGGTTAGCATGTTCTCCTCTCAGCGCTTGGCATCCAGGTTCGAATCCCCATCTGGGAGGAGTCTCCATGTTCTCTTCATGTCCATGTTCCATGTGGGTTGTCTCTTACAGTCCAAAAAACATGCATTCGGCATTAAATTGGCTGATCTAAATTGCCCCTAAAGAGAATGTGTGTGTGTGGGGGGGTAACATGCATGAGAGCTTGGTAGGTGTTAGCACGTTCTCCTCTCAGTGCTGTGGATCTAGGTTTAAATCCTCATATGGGAGGAGTCTCCATGTTCTCTCCATGTCCATGTTCCATGTGGGTTGTCTCTCACAGTCCAAAAAACATGCATTCAGTATTAAATTAGCTGATCCAAATTGCCCCTATAGAGTGTATGGGAGACATGGAGGTGTAGTGGTTAGCATGTTCTCCTCTCAGCACTTGGCATCCAGGTTTAAATCCTGATATGGGAGGAGTTTCCATGTTCTCGTGTCCCGTGGGTTTCCTTCTGGTTCTCTGGTTTTCTCCCATTGTCCAAAAACATGGATTCAAGATAAATTGGCTGATCCAAATTGCCCCTATAGAGTGTATGGGAGACATGGAGGTGTAGTGGTTAGCATGTTCTCCTCTCAGCGCTTGGCATCCAGGTTCGAATCCCCATCTGGGAGGAGTCTCCATGTTCTCTTCATGTCCATGTTCCATGTGGGTTGTCTCTTACAGTCCAAAAAACATGCATTCGGCATTAAATTGGCTGATCTAAATTGCCCCTAAAGAGAATGTGTGTGTGGGGGGGTAACATGGAGGTGTAGGTGTTAGCACGTTCTCCTCTCAGTGCTGTGGATCTAGGTTTAAATCCTCATATGGGAGGAGTCTCCATGTTCTCTCCATGTCCATGTTCCATGTGGGTTGTCTCTCACAGTCCAAAAAACATGCATTCAGCATTAAATTAGCTGATCTAAATTGCCCCTATAGGGTGTGTGTGGGCGACATGGAGGTGTAGTGGTTAGCACGTTCTCCTCTCAGTGCTGTGGATCCAGGTTTAAATCCTGATCTGGGTGGAGTTTCAATGTTCTCGTGTACCGTGGGTTTGCTTTTGGTTCTCTGGTTTTCTCCCATTGTCCAAAAACATGGATTCAGTATTAAATTGGCTGATCTAAATTGCCCCTATAGAGTGTATGGGCGACATGGAGGTGTAGGTGGTTAGCATGTGCTCCTCTGAGCGCTTGGCATCCAGGTTTAAATCCTGATATGGGTGGAGTTTCAATGTTCTCGTGTACCGTGGGTTTGCTTTTGGTTCTCTGGTTTTCTCCCATTGTCCAAAAACATGGATTCAAGGTAAATTGGCTGACTAAATTGCCCCTAGAGAATGTTTGTGAGTGGGGGGGTAACATGGAGGTGTAGTGGTTAGCATGTTCTCCTCTCAGCGCTTGGCATCCAGGTTTAAATCCTGATATGGGTGGAGTGTCCATGTTCTCGTGTCCCGTGGGTTTCCTTCTGGTTCTCTCCCATTGGCCAAAAACATGGATTTAAAGTAAATTAGCTGCTCTAAATTGCCCCATATAGTGTGTGTTAGTGTGTGAGATTGTTAGTGTTTGAAATGGGCATGGGGAACCCCCCCCACACACACACACACACATGATTACAGTTCTACCACCCCAAGCATTTTACAAATGCACAATCCAGAGGGGGGCATCTGGTTAGCACGTCTGTTACATTCGATTTTTTAATGTTGAGCACTTTTATTAAATGCCTAAGAGCAGGTTCCTTACAACATATGAAGCATATCGTAGAACCCGACTCGCAGCATTACTGTATTATGAATTTGTTTTTTTCATTCATTCATTTTCATTATCTTTTGCTTTTATCCTCTACTAGGGCCGGGGGGGGGGGGGGGGTCTCAGGCACTGGGCAGGGGAACGTCTCAGGCGCTGGACAGATACACGCGCCAATCCCCCCCCCCCCGGCGACCCTAGTAGAGGATAAAGCGGAAGATAATGGATAGATGGAGGGATAGGTGGCACAGTGGCTTAGTGGTTAGCATGTTCTCCTCTCAGCGCTAGGGATTCCCGGTTCGAATCCCAATCTGGGTGGAGTTTCCATGTCCTCCCCGTGTCCACGTGGGTTTCCTCCGGGTTCTCCGCTTTTCTCCCACAGTCCAAAAAAATGGATAAAGATCAATTGAATTCTCCAAATTGCCCCATATAGAGTGTGTGAGTGAGTGAGTGTGTGCCCAGCGATAGATTGGCGCCCTCTCCTGGGTGTATCTGCCCAGCGCCCGAAACGTTCTCCCCTGGATGGGCATGCGGAGCCCAACCGCGACCCTAATAGAGGATAAAGTGGAAGATGATGGATGGATGGAAATTCAGAAAGGGGGCACGGTGGCTTAGTGGTTAGCATGTTCTCCTCTCAGCAGTAGGGATTCCTGGTTTGAATCCCAATCTAGGTGGAGTTTCCATGTTCTCCCCGTGTCCGCGTGGGTTTCCTCCGGGTTCTCCGGTTTCCTCCCAAAGTCCAAAAACATGAATCAAGTCAATTGAGTTCTCCAAATTGCCCTATATAGAGTGTGTCTGTGTGAGTGAGTGTGTGCCCAGCGATAGTTTGGCGTCCTGTCCTGGGTGTATCTGCCCAGCGCCCGAAACGTTCTCCCCTGAATGCCCCCCCATGACCCTAGTAGAGGGTAAAGCGGAAGCTAATGAATGGATATATAGGGATTTTTGAACAGAACATTATCAGCAGCTTTACAGTGTTACACGCCCGAACCCCAAAGAGCAAGCCGAAACGGCAGAGGCAAGGAAAGACTCGCTGTTATGGTGATGAATGTACCAACTTTAATAAACTTGCCACAAACGCCGCGATGCAGCAAAAACCCTGACTTTATTTCTCCTCGACTTTAAGCCACGTTTAAATAAAACCCCTCCCGTCGATCCGTGCAGCCGTCGCGGTATCGTACGAGGTAATGGAAACGGGTTCGATAAGCAAAATGTCTGATACGCATCAGAACGCACTCACATTCCAACACACAGACAATAAGGGAGCACAGCAGGACATTGATATTCAGCACACCCACACACAGTGTGGTTAGGATTTGAAATCTGGCCTCCGTGTGAGGTAACTTGCTGCAGTGCTCTGCACCATCATCATTAAGCAGACACACACACACACACACACACACACACACACACACACAGATACAGATACATGGGCAATTTACAAATCACACAGCATGTTTCGAATGATTAAGGTCTTGCTTCCACAGGTCCACGTACAGTTGTGTTCTTGATTACACGTGTCCTGAAAACAAAACGTCAACAGCTTATTTATTTGCGAGAGACTTCTCAGGCGGAACCTTCAAACGTCACACACTTGGGATTTGGGTACTTGGAAAGAACTTGCTGTGGGTTATTTGATGCACTGGAGAACATACTAACAAAGTATGTAGAGAAACTGATGGACTAAAGAATGGAACTGCAGACTACAAAGTTTATCCATCCATCCATTATCTTCTGCTTTATCCTCTATTAGGGTCGTGGGGGGGGGGGTAGTTACCCATGCCCCTCCAGGGGAGAACGTTTCGGGCGTTGGGCAGATACACCCAGGACAGGGCGCCAATCTATCGCTGGGCACACACTCACTCACACAGACACACTCTATATGGGGCAATTTGGAGAATTCAGTTGACTTGATCCATGTTTTTTGGACTGTGGGAGGACACCGGAAACCGGGAGGAAACCCACGCGGACACGGGGAGAACATGGAAACTCCACCCAGATTGGGATTCCAACCGAGAATCCCCAGTGCAGAGAGGAGAACATGCTAAGCACTAAGCCACCGTGCCGCCAACTACAAAGTCTATATATATATATATATAGGGCGGCATGGTGACTTAGTGGTTAGCACGTTCGCCTCTCAGCGTTAGGGATTCTCAGTTCCCCCCGTGTCCGTGTGGGTTTCCTACGGGTTCTCCGGTTTCGTCCCACAGTCCAAAAACAAGGATCAAGCCAATTGAGTTCAGCAAATTGCCCCATATAGAGAGTGTCTGTGTGAGTAAGTGTGTGCCCATTGATAGATTGGTGCCCTGTATCTGGGTGTATCCGAAATGTTCTCCCCTGGATGGGCATGGGGAACCCCCCCCCCGCGAAACTTGTAGAGGATAAAGTGGAAGATGATGGACTTGTGAGCGGCCACAATGCACAGCCGCAGGTCCTTAGTGAGCTTCTTTGTCTTGAGCTCCATGACTGTCCACAAACCAACTGTAGAGAGCTGCTGTTTTTCACCTGTTGAGGTGATTAAAACAGCTGTTTTTGGGGGGGGGGGGTTCCCCATGCCCATTCAGGGGAGAACATTTCGGGCGCTGGGCAGATACACCCAGATACAGGGCACCAATCTATCACTGGGCACACACTCATTCACACAGACACACTCTATATGGGGCAATTTGGAGAACTCAATTTGCTTGATCCATGTTTTTGGACTGTAGGAGGAAACCGGAGAACCCGGAGGGAACCCACGCGGACACGGGGAGAACATGGAAACTCCACCCAGATGGGGATTCGAACCTGGAATCCCTAGCGCTGAGAGGAGAACATGCTAACCACTAAGCCAAGATTGTTTATATTTCTGTTTTTGACCTACATATATGAGTCCCAAAAGGATTAATCCTCTACGAAGGTTGCAGGTGGTCCCCCATGTCCATCCAGGGGAGAACGTTTCGGGCGCTGGGCAGATACACCCAGGACAGGACACCAACCTATTGCTGGGCACACACTCACTCACACAGACATACACACTCTATATGGGGCAATTAGGAGAACTCAATTTGCTTGATCTATGTTTTTGGACTGTGGGAGGAAACCGGAGAACCCGGAGGGAACCCACGCAGACACGGGGAGAACATGGAAACTCCACCCAGATTGGGATTCCAACCGGGAATCCCCAGTGCTGAGAGGAGAACGTGCCAACCACTAAACCACCGTGCCGCCTACATATATCACAAGTAATTGTCGAATAACTGCATGTCCACCAAAGAGGCAACATTAAAATGCCACCCACAAACCCATCTGGCACCAATAATCATGCCAAAAACCAATTTTCCTCTTTCTGATGGAGAACAATCACCTTAATGGGTATGTATATCGTGTTAGCCGTGTGCTCTCCCTGTCTGATAGAAGCGTGGTGGGGCAGTTTGCCGTGAGGCGGAGCTCTGATATACGAGCAGCTAGGGTGGAATGGTGCTCATTAAGTAGGCAGATCAGACATTTCTGTTTCACCAAACCATGAAACTTGACATTTCCACTTCTAGGCATGCGGTGCATCAAGGCATATCATTACCTCCATTAGGCCGACGGCTTGTTGTTATGTTCTGCTAGAGCGGGCTGACTGATGGAGGAAGCTGGACGTAGAAAGCGTATCGGGGGAAGTAATATTATCATCATCATCGTCATACAATTAAAAAAATGCTAACTAACATTATAGCACAGATAGATCCACTCCTTAAATCTGACTGGCTGGGCAGTTGACAACACACACCTCTGTGCGCTTCACGTTCATATCATTCATTCATTCATTATCTCCCGCTTTATCCTCTATTAGGGTCGCGGTGGGGTTCCCCATGCCCATCCAAGGGAGAACGTCTCGGGCGCTGGGCAGATACACCCAGAACAGGGCGCCAATCCATCGCTGGGCACACACTCACTCACACAGACACACTCTATATGGGGCAATTTTGAGAACTCAATTGACTTGATCCATGTTTTTGGACTGTGGGAGGAAACCGGAGAACCCGGAGGAAACCCACGCGGACACGGGGAGAACATGGAAACTCCACCCAGATGGGGATTCGAACCGGGAATCCCTAGTGCTGAGAGGCGAACGTGCTAACCACTAAGCCACCGTGCCGCCACGTTCATATCAATGTGTGAAAAACAATATCCATCCATTATCTTCCGCTTTATCCGCTATTAATAAATGGGGCAATTTGAAGAATTCAATTGACCTTGATCCAAGTTTTTGGACTGTGGGAGGAAACCGGAGAACCCGGAGGAAACCCACGCTGTCACAGGGAGAACATGGGAACATGGCAACTAATATATATATATATATATATATATATATATATATATATATATATATATATATATATATACATACATACATACATCCATTATCTTCCACTTTATCCTCTATTAGGGTCGCGGGGGGAGGGGGGGTTCCCCATGCCCATCCGGGGAGAACACTTCAGGCGCTGGGCAGATACACCCAGGACAGGGAGCCAACCCATCGCTGGGCACACACTCACTCACACAGACACACTCTATAAGGGGCAATATGGAGAACTCAATTGACTTGATCCATGTTTTTGGACTGTGGGAGGAAACTGGAGAACCCGGAGGAAACCCACGCAGACACGGGGAGAGCATGGAAACTCCACCCAGATGGGGATTCGAACCAGGTATACGTTTTTTTTTTTTAATAATAAAATACACATTAATATAAACAGCGAGCCGATTCCCGATGAGCACTAAACCTGTTGAGGCAACATGAGCAACCATGGGCTCCCCACATCCAACCAGGGGAGAACGTTTCGGGTGCTGGGCAGTTACACCCAGGACAGGGAGTCAATCCATCACTGGGCACCCAGCCACACACTATATAGGGGCAATTCAGAGCAGCCTGTTCACCTTTTAATTCATTCCTTAGGACTCTAAGAAGAAAATAGAAAACCCGGGAACCTGGATCCCTAGTGTTGAGAGGTGGACATGTTAACCACTATGCCGCACATTACTGTTATTTCTCATCTCATCACTCGGCACACTCACTCACATACACACAGAGCATATAGGGGCAATTTAGGGAGCAAATTAGCGCAGCCAATTCACCTTAAATCCTTGTTTTTGGGCTGTGGGAGAAAACCGGAGAACCTTAATGAAACCCATGTGGACACAAATAGAACATGGAAATGTTCTCTTTGTGTACAGATTTGGATTCGAACTTAGTGGTTAGCACATTCGCCTCTCAGCGTTAGGGATTCTCTGTTCTTCCCGTGTCCTTCTGAGTTTCCTCCGGATTCTCCAGGTTCCTCCAACTGTCCAAAAACATGGATAAAGCCAATTGAGTTCTCCAAATTGCCCCATATAGAGTGTGTCTGAGTGAGTGTGTGCCCAGCGATAGATTGGCGCCTTGTCCTGGGTGTATCTGTTCAGCGCCTGAAACGTTCTCCCCTGGATGGGAATGGGGAACCCCCCCACCGCGAAACTTGTAGAGGATAAAGTGGAAGATAATGGACTTGTGAGAAATGTTCTCTTTGTGTACAGATTAGGATTCGAACCTGGAACTCCAGGGTCACACAGGTGTGTGTATGTGTGTGTTTGGGGGGTTTATAGGGGCAATTTTGCCCTATAAATTTTAGGGTCATGGGGAGTGGGGGGGGTTCCCCATGACTATCCAGGAGAGAACATTTTGGGCACTGGGCAGATGCACTCAAGACAGGGCACCAATTTATCGCTGGGCACACACTCACTCACTCATACAGACACACACATACTATATGAGGGGCAATTTAGAAAGGAGAATTTTATAGTAGCCAATTGACCTTAAATATATGGTTTTGGACTGTGGGAGGAAATCAGAGAACCTGGAGAAAACCAAGCGGACACGGCGAGAACATGGAAACTCCAGATTGGGATTCGAACCTGAATCTCCATGGTCACACACCGGTGTCTCCTGAATCTCACACCGGTGTGTGTGTGTGTGTGTGTGTTTGGGAGTTTTATAGGGGCAATTGCTCATCTCATCTAGTAATCTACAGTTGAATCCTTCTTTAGGGTCACGGGGGTGGGGGGTACCCAGGACAGGGCACACACTCACTCACACAGACTGACAGACACACAGACACACTATATAGGGGCAATTTAGAGCAGCCAATTCACCTTAAATATATGGTTTTGGACTGTGGGAGGAAACCAGAAATCAGAGAACCTGGAGAAAACCAAGTGGACACGGCGAGAACATGGAAACTCCAGATTGGGATTCGAACCTGAATCTCCATGGTCACACAGGTGTGTGTGTGTGTGTGTGTGTGTGTGTGTGTTTGGGAGTTTTATAGGGGCAATTGCTCATCTCATCTCGTAATCTACAGTTGAAGCCTTCTTTAGGGTCACGGGGGTGGGAGGTACCCAGGAGAGGGCACACACTCACTCACACAGACTTACAGACACACACACAAACATATAGGGGCAATTTAGAGCAGCCAATTTACCAGATCGGGATTCGAACCTGGATCCCCAGCACTGAGAGACACTACGTCACCGTGCCCCCCAATCATCCATCATCTTCCGCTTTATCCTCCATTATGGTCGCGGTGGGTTCCCCATGCCCATCTAGGGGAGAACGTTTCGGGCGCTGGGCAAATACACCCAGGACAGGGCGCCAATCTATCACTGGGCACACACTCACTCACACAGACACACTCTATATGGGGCAATTTGGAGAACTCAATTGATTTGATCCATGTTTTTGGACTGTGGGAGGAAACCAGAGAACCCGTTGGAAACCCACGCGGACACGAGGAGAACATGGAAACTCCACCCAGATTGGGATTCGAACCAGGAATCCCTCATACTGAGAGACTACACCACCGAGCCACCTAATGCTATTATCCACCCATCCATTATCTTCTGCTTTATCCTCTATTAGTGTCATGAGGGGGGTTCCCCATGCCCATCTAGGGGAGAACGTTTCGGGCGCTGGGCAGATACACCAAGGACAAGACGCCAATCTATCACTGGTCACACACTCACACAAATAGATACACTCTATATTGGGCAATTTGGAGAACTCAGTTGACTTGATCCATGTTTTTGGACTGTGGGAGGAAACCGGAGAACCCGGAGGAAACCCAAGCGGACACGGGGAGAACATGGAAACTTCACCCAGATGGGGATTCGAACCGGGAATCCTTCGTATTGAAAGACACCACACCACCGTGCCACCTAATGCTATTATCCACCTATCCATTATCTTCCGCTTTATCCTCTATTAGGCCCGGGGGGGGGGGGGGTTCCCCATGCCCATCCAGGGGAGAACGTTTCGGGCACAGGGCAGATACACCCAGGACAGGACGCCAATCTATCACTGGGCACACATTCACTCACACAAACAGATACACTCTATATGGGGCAATTTGGAGAACTCAATTGACTTGATCCATGTTTTTCGACTGTGGGAGGAAAACTGAGAACCCGTTGGAAACCCATGCAGACACGGGGAGAACATGGAAACTCCATCCAGATCGGGATTCGAACCGGGAATCCTTCGTATTGAAAGACACCACACCACCGTGCCACCTAATGCTATCATCCACCTATCCATTATCTTCCGCTTTATCCTTTATTAGGCTCGCGGGGGGGGTTCCCCATGCCCATCCAGAGGAGAACATTTCGGGCGCTGGGCAGATACACCCAGGACAGGATGCCAATCTATCACTGGGCACACATTCACTCACACAAACAGATACACTCTATATGGGGCAATTTGGAGAATTCAATTGACTTCATCCACTACTATGGTCATGGTGTGGGGGGGCAAATACACCCAATCATTCATCACTGGGCACTAGGGGTGTAAGTGTACGTTGTTTTTGGGCAGTTAGACAGAGAATACAACGGGGAGGGGGGGGGGGTCCTTATGGGCAAGACCCATAACCCTCATCCTATCAACTAAAGCAGTGCTTCTCAAATAGTGGGGCGCGCCCCCCTGGGGGGGCGCAGTGCGGTGCCTGGGGGGGGGCACATAACAAGAAATCACAGAGCAAGTGATATTAAGTGCATTGAACAAACCCTCAAGAGACAACATGGAGAAATATTTAACAGAGATGAGGAGAGAGACGAAGATAACGAGAGCAACAAAAGTCAACCGAAAGTTAAAACGAGGAAAGTGTATGTAGCGCTTGGTTTCACGGTAACTGAGGTGGGAGACGAAGAAAGACCGGTGTGTCTTCTGTGTCTTTAAATGTTGGCAGCGGACAGCGTGAAATAAATGAAGGCGTCACTTAAAGACATTACACTGCAATCACTTGAGTTTTTAATCGAAAACGTAACGCGTAGAGCAGCAATTATAACGCTTTATGAAAGCTACTGCAGAAAAGCTGTGCGCTGCAGAACGGACGCGTTGGAGACATTAGTTCTGACTTACTCAAAAAAAAAAAAAAAAAAAAAACAGCACTAATTGTTGTATTCATTTTTGTTTTGTAGGTTAAAGTGTTAATAAATTGTGCTCCTGAATTAATGTTGCTGATGAATTTGAATTTATTATTATTTATTGAGGGCGGCACGGTGGCATAGTGGTTTAGCACGTTCGCCTCTCAGCTCTAGGGATTCCCGGTTCGAATCCCCATCTGGGTGGAGTTTCCATGTTCTCCCCGTGTCCGCGTGGGTTTCCTCCGGGTTCTCCGGTTTCCTCCCACAGTCCAAAAACATGGATCAAGTTAATCGAGTTCTCCAAATTGCCCCATATAGAGTGTGTCTGTGTGAGTGAGTGTGTGCCCAGCGATGGATTGGCGCCCTGTCCTGGGTGTATCTGCCCAGCGCCCGAGACGTTCTCCCCTGGATGGGCATGGGGAACCCCACTGCGACCCTAATAGAGGATAAAGCGGGTGATAATGAATGAATGAATTATTTATTGATTTTATATCATTTCATTTTTCAGTATTAAATGCAGTCAGTTCAAAAATGTTTCTAGTTTAAATAAGGATTTCATTGGTTTCTTTTACAAACTAAAAAACAAAGTTAATAAAATGATTCTTTGTTCTAAGTTGATCAATATTTCTTTCTTTTTCATTTACTTTATTGTTAATAAGGAGACATTGTTATAAAAGAGGTGCACTTATAACAAATTTATAGACAAATCATACTACAGTGGGCGTGTAAAAATACTTTTTCATCCCATTTTGTCATGTACGGGGGGGGGGTGCATGTGTGTGGGGGGGGGGCGCAAAAAGTTTTCTTCTTCCTAGGGGGGGCTTAATAATAATTGAGAATCACTGAACTAAAGCCACCTAATGCTATCAATTCTAACCAAAAAAACAGAATATTTCAGCCGTCTTTCCTGAAAAGCTTTAGCATAGTACTCCACTCCTGTTAAGTGCAATAAGGAGGGAAATTGCCCCAAACGGAGCAGCCTGGCAGTGCAGTAGATGGTATATGACAAGATAATAATATGAATTCCACCCATCACAGCAGCTAAACGCATCCCGAATCGATCTGGGATTCAGACTGCGAGTCCACATTAACGACACCGATTTCAGCCGAGCGGCACAGTGGCTTAGTGGTTAGCATGTTCTCCTCTCAGCGCTATCCATCTGGGTGGAGTTTCCATGTTCTCCCCGTGTCCGCGTGGGTTTCCTCCGGGTTCTCCGGTTTCCTCTCACAGTCCAAAAACATGGATCAAGTCAATTGAATTCTCCAAATTGCCCCATAAAGAGTGTGTGTATGTGAGTGAGTGAGTGTCCAGTGATAGGTTGGCGCCCTGTCCTGGGTCTATCTGCCCAGCGCCCGAGACGTTCTCCCCTGGATGGGCATGGGGAACCCCACCTCCCCTCGCGACCCTAATAGAGGATAAAGTGGAAGATAATGGATGGATGTATGTGTGTGTATATATATATATATATATATATATATATATATATATATATATATATATATATATATATATATATAGTGGTTAGCATGTTCTCCTCTCAGCGCTATCCATCTGGGTGGAGTTTCCATGTTCTCCCCGTGTCCGCGTGGGTTTCCTCCGGGTTCTCCGGTTTCCTCTCACAGTCCAAAAACATGGATCAAGTCAATTGAATTCTCCAAATTGCCCCATAAAGAGTGTGTGTATGTGAGTGAGTGTGTGTCCAGTGATAGGTTGGCGCCCTGTCCTGGGTGTATCTGCCCAGCGCCCGAGACGTTATCCCCTGGATGGGCATGGGGAACCCCACCGCGACCCTAATAGAGGATAAAGCAGGAGATAATGAATGAATGAATGAATGAATGAAAAGGATTTCAGCCGATGAGCCGCATCACGAATCGAGCGGGTTCGGTATCGACTGCGCGCCGCGTTCTCCACGTCGGAGTTCAGCTGTGAAACCCGGAGCCGGTCGGAGTCTCGGCCGCCTGGGTGTAATCAGCATGGACGAGGGCACCGCTTGCCTTCCTCGCTTCCTCACCGATGACACATCGAGGGTAATTGCGGCCTTGTTTTTCCAGATCTCGCCCGGTGAGAGGAACGGCGCGCCCGCAGCTCGACGGTGGAGCGGGGATTAGTTCCATCAGCTTGTCTTCATCTCGTGGCGGGAGTCTTCTTGCTCGGTTCATTTCCGCCACAATGCCGTCCTGTCCACACCATTTATCCCTGAGCTCGGGCCGAGCGGAGATGGAGTGGAGTTGTCCCCTGGCTGCCATTAGGGGGAGGTCGAATTACCTTTTCCCCTGATCAGAGACGAACAACGCCATGGTTTGGGTTTCCTGGATTTGAGGTTCCGTGGATGAGGGTAGAATATCCCGATCTTATACTTATTGGGGTAAACAATGCCATTTGAAAAAAAAATGTTCTATAATGGTTCTATTGGTTTAGAGGCTATTTTTAGCCTGAGTTATGTTCATCTATCTTAATCTTTTATATGTCCCTTGGAACTCATAAGGATTACAGAACATCCTGCTGTTTCGCCTTATAAACACAGAACAAGCGGAACATTACAACAATCCGTCTAAAAGTTCCATAGGTTCCCGTCATGGTACCTATACAGTACAGTACCATATACGACCTAAAAAAGCAAGCGGTTTTGGTTCTTAAACCTGATTGGCTAAGCTGTTTGAGCAGCCGTTATAAGCAGAACATTACAACAATCCGTCTAACGTTCCATAGGTTCCCGTCATGGTACCAATACAGTACAGTACCGTATACGACCTAAAAAAACAGGCGGTTTCGGTTCTTAAACCTGATTGGCTAAGCTGTTTGAGCAGCCATTATAAGCGGAACATTACAACAATCCGTCTAAAAGTTCCATAGGTTCCCGTCATGGTATCTATACAGTACAGTACCATATACGACCTAACAAAACAGGCAGTTTTGGTTCTTAAATCGGATTTGCTAAGCTGTTTGAGCAGCCGTTATAAGCAGAACATTACAACAATCTGTATAACGTTCCATAGGTTCCCGTCATGGTACCAATACAGGGCAGTACCATATACGACCTAACAAAACAGACAGTTTCGGTTCTTAAATCTGATTGGCTAAGCTGTTTAAGCAGCCGTTATAAGCGGAACATTACAACAATCTGTATAACGTTCTATAGGTTCCCGTCATGGTACCTATACAGTACAGTACCATATACAACCTAATAAAAAGGCAGTTTCGGTTCTTAAATCTGATTGGCTAAGCTGTTTGAGCAGAGGTTATAAGCGGAACATTACAACAATCCATCAAACATTCCATAGGTTCCCGTCATGGTACCTATACAGTACAGTACCATATACAACCTAAAAAACAGTTTCGGTTCTTAAATTTGATTGGCTAAGCTGTTTGAGCAGCCGTTATAAGCGGAACATTAAAGCAATCTGTCTAACGTTCTATAGGTTCCCGTCATGGTACCTATAAAGTACAGTACCATATACGACCTAACAAAACAGGCAATTTCAGTTCTTAAATCTGATTGGCTAAGCTGTTTGAGCAGCCGTTATAAGCGGAACATTACAACAATCCGTCTAAAAGTTCCATAGGTTCCCGTCATGGTATCTATACAGTACAGTACCATATACGACCTAACAAAACAGGCAGTTTCGGTTCTTAAATCTGATTGGCTAAGCTGTTTAAGCAGCCGTTATAAGCGGAACATTACAACAATCCGAATAAAAGTTCCATAGGTTCCCGTCATGGTACCAATACAGTACAGTACCATATACGACCTAAAAATACAGGCGGTTTCGGTTCTTAAACCTGATTGGCTAAGCTGTTTGAGCAGCCGTTATAAGCGGAACATTACAACAATCTGTATAACGTTCTATAGGTTCCCGTCATGGTACCAATACAGTACAGTACTATATACGACCTAAAAAAAACAGGCGGTTTCGGTTCTTAAATCTGATTGGCTAAGCTGTTTGAGCAGCCGTTATAAGCGGAACATTACAACAATTGGTATAACGTTCCATAGGTTCCCGTCATGGTACACAGTGCAGTACCATATACGACCTAATAAAACAGACGGTTTCGGTTCTTAAATCTGATTGGCTAAGCTGTTTGAGTAGCCGTTATAAGCGGAACATGACAACAATCTTTATAACGTTCTATAGGTTCCCGTCATGGTATCTATACAGTACAGTACCATATACGACCTAAAAAACAGACAGTTTTGGTTCTTAAATCTGATTGGCTAAGCTGTTTAAGCAGCCATTATAAGCGGAACATTACAGCAATCCATCTAACGTTCTATAGGTTCCCGTCATGGTACATATACAGTACAGTACTATATACGACCTAAAAAAACAGACAGTTTCGGTTCTTAAATCTGATTGGATAAGCTGTTTGAGCAGCCGTTATAAGCGGAACATTACAACAATTGGTATAACGTTCCATAGGTTCCCGTCATGGTACACAGTGCAGTACCATATACGACCTAATAAAACAGACGGTTTCGGTTCTTAAATCTGATTGGCTAAGCTGTTTGAGCAGAGGTTATAAGCGGAACATTACAACAATCCATCAAACATTCCATAGGTTCCCGTCATGGTACCTATACAGTACAGTACCATATACAACCTAAAAAACAGTTTCGGTTCTTAAATTTGATTGGCTAAGCTGTTTGAGCAGCCGTTATAAGCGGAACATTAAAGCAATCTGTCTAACGTTCTATAGGTTCCCGTCATGGTACCTATAAAGTACAGTACCATATACGACCTAACAAAACAGGCAATTTCAGTTCTTAAATCAGATTGGCTAAGCTGTTTGAGCAGCCGTTATAAGCGGAACATTACAACAATCCGTCTAAAAGTTCCATAGGTTCCCGTCATGGTATCTATACAGTACAGTACCATATACGACCTAACAAAACAGGCAGTTTCGGTTCTTAAATCTGATTGGCTAAGCTGTTTAAGCAGCCGTTATAAGCGGAACATTACAGCAATCCATCTAACGTTCTATAGGTTCCCGTCATGGTACCTATACAGTACAGTACCATATACGACCTAAAAAACAGGCAGTTTCGGTTCTTAAATCTGATTGGCTAAGCTGTTTGAGCAGCCGTTATAAGCGGAACATTACAACAATCCATCAAACGTTCCATAGGTTCCCGTCATGGTACCTATACAGTGCAGTACCATATATGACCTTCGGTACTTAAATCTGATTGGCTAAGCTGTTACATTATTGACGTTATGTTCTCCATGCCCATCCAGGGGAGAACATCAATCCATCCATTATCTTCCGCTTTATCCTCTATTAGGCTCATGGGGCGGTTCCACATGCCCATCCAGGGGAGAACGTTTCGGGTGCTGGGCAGATACACCCAGGACAGGGCGCAAATCCATCGCTGGGCACACACTCACTCACACAGACACACTCTGTATGGGGCAATTTCGAGAACTCAATTGACTAGATCCATGTTTTTGGACTGTGGGAGGAAACCGGAGAACCCAGAGGAAACCCACACGGACACGGGGACAACATGGAAACTCCACCCAGATGGGGATTCGAACCGGGAATGCCTAGCGCTGAGAGGCGAACGTGCTGACCACTAAGCCACCGTGCCGCCCCAGGGGAGAACATTTCAAGCTAAAAATCCATCACCCGGAACACACTCATATGGGGAAATTTAGTGTTCAACTGATTTATGCTTTTGGACTGTGGGAGGAAACCCGGAGAACATGGAAATTCCACCCAGATGGGGATTCGAACCAGGAATCCTAAAGCTGAGAGGAGAACATGCTAACCACTAAGCCAGCAGGGTGATTGTGTAAAACTCATTTTACACAACTGCATTTGCATGTGATGTTCCATCACTGTGCTGACCAGCTGATAGCACTGGCCCTCTTTTTGGGCATGCTTTATTCCGACTCTCCCACCGGCGGTCCAGTCCAGCACCGAGCCAAATTAGCGTCACACGCCGCTGCACCCTGGCCGGTGATGTTTTACTCGACATTCACCTTCATTTGCATTTTTATTCCCACAGGAACGCTTGGGCGACATGACGAGGAGGACTAGTTTGTTTTCATTATGTGTACACAAGCTGACCAATTAACAAGGACCGCGCTGAAACTGCACCTTGGTTCCCACTCGCCACCAAGGTCACGGAGCGCAGGCCGTGGCGGGGGAACTGTAAACGTGGACGTCGTACTTGGTGTAATTGTGTTGTGTCTTCCAAATAAAGTGATGAAGTGATCGGTTTTGCATACTGTACTTACACACAGAGGACTTAGTCCTTCACATTCAAGCCAGCCGTGTAGTGACACACACACACACACACACACACACACACACACACACACACACACACACACAAACACACAATCGTTAAAAGCCAGAGAACCTGGAGGAAATCCATGTGTATATGAGGAGAACATAGGGGTGTTGAAAAAAATAGATTCTTCAAAGGATCGCGATTCCTAGTCCTGGCGATTCTGAATCGATTCTAAATGCCCAAAAAATTTTTATAATGTGTTTTTAAAATTGTGATTTTAAAATGTGTTTAAGTTTTATTTTCATGCCGCTCCATCTCCCGAGCGTACTGCATATCGCATTACGTATCCGCTCGGCCACCGTACAGCAAGATTGTTAACCGCCTCCCGTTCTCCTCTCAGCGCTAGGGATTCCCGGTTCGAATCCCAATCTGGGTTGAGTTTCCATGTTCTCCCCGTGTCCGTGTGGGTTTCCTCCGGGTTCTCCGGTTTCCATAGGTTCCCGTCATGGTACCTATACAGAACAGTACTATATACGACCTAAAAAAAACAGGCGGATTCGGTTCTTAAATCTGATTGGCTAAGCTGTTTGAGCAGCCGTTATAAGCGGAACATTACAACAATCTTTATAACGTTCTATAGGTTCCCGTCATGGTATCTATACAGTACAGTACCATATACGACCTAACAACACAGACAGTTTCGGTTCTTAAATCTGATTGGCTAAGCTGTTTGAGCAGCCGTTATAAGCGGAACATTACAACAATCGGTCTACCGTTCTATAGGTTCCCGTCATGGTACCTATACAGTACAGTACCATATACAACCTAACAAAACAGGCAGTTTCGGTTCTTAAATCTGATTTGCTAAGTTGTTTGAGCAGCCGTTACAAGCGGAACATTACAACAATCAGTCTAACGTTCCATAGGTTCCCGTCATGGTACCTATACAGTACAGTACTATATAGCGGTTTCGGTTCTTGAATCTGATTGGCTAAGCTGTTTGAGCAGCCGTTATAAGCGGAACATTACAACAATTTTTATAACGTTCTATAGGTTCCCGTCATGGTACCAATACAGTGCAGTACCATATACAACCTAAAAAAAACAGGCGGTTTCGGTTCTTAAATCTGATTGGCTAAGCTGTTTGAGCAGCCGTTATAAGTGGAACATTACAACAATCTGTATAACGTTCCATAGGTTCCCGTCATGGTACACAGTGCAGTACCATATACGACCTAAAAAAACAGACAGTTTCGGTTCTTAAATCTGATTGGCTAAGCTGTTTGAGCAGCCATTATAAGCGGAACATTACAACAATTTGTATAACGTTCCATAGGTTCCCGTCATGGTACACAGTGCAGTACCATATACGACCTAAAAAAAATCAGGCGGTTTCGGTTCTTAAATCTGATTGGCTAAGCTGTTTGAGCAGCCGTTATAAGCGGAACATTACAACAATCTGTATAACGTTCTATAGGTTCCCGTCATGGTACCTATACAGTACAGTACTATATACGACCTAAAAAAAACAGGCGGTTTCAGTTCTTAAATCTGATTGGCTAAGCTGTTTGAGCAGCCGTTATAAGCGGAACATTACAACAATCTTTATAACGTTCTATAGGTTCCCGTCATGGTACCAATACAGTACAGTACCATATACGACCTAAAAAAACAGGCAGTTTCGGTTCTTAAATCTGATTGGCTAAGCTGTTTGAGCAGCCGTTATAAGCGGAACATTACAACAATTGGTATAACGTTCCATAGGTTCCCGTCATGGTACACAGTGCAGTACCATATACGACCTAAAAAAACAGGCGGTTTCGGTTCTTAAATCTGATTGGCTAAGCTGTTTGAGCAGCCGTTATAAGCGGAACATTACAACAATCTTTATAACGTTCTATAGGTTCCCGTCATGGTACCAATACAGTACAGTACTATATACGACCTAAAAAAACAGGCAGTTTCGGTTCTTAAATCTGATCGGCTAAGCTGTTTGAGCAGCCGTTATAAGCGGAACATTACAACAATCTGTATAACGTTCTATAGGTTCCCGTCATGGTGGGTTCTCCAGTTTCCTCCCACAGTCCAAAAACATGGATCAAGTCAATTGAATTCTCCAAATTGCCCCATATAGAGTGTGTCTGTGTGAGTGAGTGTGTGCCCAGTGATAGATTGGCGTCCTGTCCTGGGTGTATCTGCCCAGGGCCCGAAACGTTCTCCCCTGGATGGGCATGGGGAACCCCCCTCCCCCCACGACCTTAACAGAGGATAAAGTGGGAGATAATGGATGGATGGATGGGTGGAACCTGGAGTTCTATTGGACTGACAGTCCTGCAGGACGCCCTCAATGGACTTATATAGTTTTTAATTGTTAAATACGGGTCACCCGATCATCACACAATGGCTGTCCTACACTGTTGTTACCGCCCGGCCGCTCAAGGAGGAAGAGAACCCCACTGAGTCTTAGTCCTCTTAAGGTTTCTTCCTTAAAATATCAACATAACAGGGAGTTTTTTCTTGCCACTGTCGCTTCGGCTTGCTCTTTGGGGGTTTAAAGGCTTAAAACACTGTAAAGCTGCTTTGTGACAATGTACTGTTGTAAAAAGCACTCTAAAAATAAATTACTTGAACTTATAATAAAGTGCACAGTGAAGGATCAAGTCAAATGAGTTCTCCAAATTGCCCCATATAGAGTGTGTCTGTGTGAGTGAGTGTGTGCCCAGCGATAGATTGGCCCCCTGTACTGGGTGTATCTGCCCAGCGCCCGAAACGTTCTCCCCTGGATGGGCATGGGGAACCCCCCAACACCCCTAATATAGGATAAAGGGGAAGACAATGGATGGATGGATGGATGGATGGATGGAGGGTTAAAATACATGTGCTGGCTGATGTTCTCATCAAGCTGCTGGTCATTAAAACCTCTCTTCTGTGATGTCACGGCTTATAAGGCTGCACACGTCATCAGGCTCGCTAATCAATCTCCCTGATCGACACGTCAGCTCCGCCTCTCCTACACACTACAACAAGGAGGGTTAAGGGTCTTGCTCGAGGACCCACATCGGTAACTTCAGTGGACCTGGGATTTGAACCCACAACCGTCTGATTGACAGCCCAACACCCTGACCACAGCTACCACACCCTCTGAGGTCCCTTAACCACAAGTCGACGACTGCCCCAAAGTGCCTGCCAAATGTTTTAAAGGTTAACGTTTGCTTGTGTTCCATTATCAGCTTAAATTAATTACCATGATCATTTACCTGCAGGATTTCTAACATTATTTTCAGGAGCTTTGCTTTTCCATGGTACTACTGCCTATCCCAGCACATGTAGATGACTAGAAAAACACACTGGACAGGTCAGTAGTTAAAGTTGACATCAGGTTGTTTACAGTGTATTCATCCATTCATCCATTATCTTCTGCTTTATCCTCTATTAGGGTCTCGGGGGTGGGTGGGGGGGTTCCCCATGCCCATCCAGGGGAGAACGTTTTGGGCGATGGGCAGATACACCCAGGACAGGGAGCCAATCTATCGCTGGGCACACACTCACTCACACAAACACACTCTATATGGGGCAATTTGGAGAACTCAATTGACTTGATCCATGTTTATGGACTGTGGGCGGAAACCGGAGAACCCGGAGGAAACCCACGTGGACATGGTGAGAACATGGAAACTCCACCCAGATGGGGATTCGAAGCAGGAAAGATTGTTTATATTTCTGTTTTGGACCTACAAGTCCCAAAAGGATTAATCCTCTACTAGGGTCGCAGGTGGTCCCCCATGTCCATCCAGGGGAGAACGTTTCGGGCGCTGGGCAGTTACACATACACTATATAGGGGCAATTTAGAAAAGCCAATTAATTTTAAAACAATCTTTTTTGGACTGTGGGAGGAAACCGGAGAACCCGGAGGAAACCCACGTGGACACGGGGAGAATATGGAGACTCCACCCAGATGGGGATTCGAACCGGGAATCCCTAGCGCTGAGAGGAGAACATGCCAACCACTAAGCCACCGTGCCGCCCTATTTACAGTGAACCCTTTGAGATTGTTTATATTTCTGTTTTTGACCGACATATATATATGTCCCAAAAGGATTAATCCTCCACGAGGGTCACAGGTGGTCCCCCATGTCCATCCAGGGGAGAACGTTTCGGGCGCTGGGCAGTTACACATACACTATATAGGGGCAATTTAGAGCAGCCAATTCATTTTAAAACCATCTTTTTTGGACTGTGGGAGGAAACCGGAGAACCAGAGCAGACATGGAGAAGAAAATGGAAACTTCACGCAGAGTATTAAAATGCCCTAGTGTGGGTTCTGGACTTGACGATACACAATCTTTTTCTTTCGGCTCTTCTTTTGTACACTGGGTTGTTTCACTCAGCTTCTGTGCATTTCTAGGTCAAACGACGTGTTTTTCCCTTTAATATTGAGAAATTCTTGGAACGTTGGCCTCAGCACAGTGCATCACATGAACACAACACAGAAGCGAGGAAAGTATAATGATGAAATGATGCTGTTCCAGGGAGCCCTCTTAACTAAGTAGGGTCTGCAGTATCTGCCCCTTTTAGTTTTACTGCTGTAGTAGGTAGGGGTGTCTTCAACTAAGGATTTTCATAGTCGAATCTGATTCGTCAGATTTTCCCTATAGTCGACTGATAGTCGAATCAGTTAAAATTTCACCACAAGATGGCGCGGGTGAGTCAGACATGAGTCTGCGGGTGTAACTGTCAGAAAAGACACATAAATGTTAATATTTGTTTTATTCGATGCCCAATTAATGTGTAGCCTATTGTTGAAGCGCACACATCATTTAAAAAAAAAATATTAACAGAAATTAGGATGATTTTATTTGACAAAAGGCTATATATATAACAAAAACAAAGACATTTCATGTAAAAACTAATGCTTAGCAGCAGCCATGGGCGCCCCCATGTGGTCAAAATGGTACATTCGACTGTGAGGTTCATAGTCGACTACGGTTCTCCGAATCAAATCGACGAATCAGCGAATATTGCAGCTCACCCCTAGTAGTAGGTGATGCTGGAGTCACATGATGCCCTGTGTCAATCAAACTCTGATTATTAATTACCGTATTTTCCGGACCATAAGGTGCAGTCTGAATTCCGGGGTCTATTTCTGTATTTGACCCATGTATAAGGCGCACCGTACTATAAGGCGCAGTCTCAATTACGGACTCTGTACGGATTTCTGTACGGTACTTATTCTGTACGGCAGCGTATTATAAGGCACTTGTTAAAACAAACGATCTACAAGAAAAGTAAAGGATGCAAAACGCTGATTTATAATTGAAGTTTATTCTACTATTTGATAAAACACACATTATTTTAATCCCTCTTCTCCCAGAAATCCATCAAAGTCCTCGTCTTCTGTGTCTGAATTAAAAAGCTGGTTCTCTATCGAGCACTCCGGTGTTCCCTCTCATCGATGTCCGAGTCCGTCTCGTCTCCGGGCGGCCGTTCGGCGACGATGCCGGCTTCGCGAAAGCTCGGACGACGGTCACAACAGAACCCTCAGCCCAGGCATCCACAATCCATTCACAGACGGTGGCGTAACTCGCCCGCCGCCGCCTCCCGAGTTTTAGTAAACGTGTGTTCACCGTCTATCATCCATCGCTCCCACGCCGCCCGCGACTTTACTTTAAACGCCCCGTTTACCCCAATGTCCAGCGGTCGGAGTTCTTTATTTAATCCTCCCGGAATGACGGCGAGCTCCCAATTAATTTTCTTCACTCGGCTTTTTCAGCAGCGACGGTGATGTGTGGGAAAAACCACCCGGTCGCGCAACAATACTTTTATAGATTTTGGAACTCAGTACACGTATGAGGCGCACCGGATTATAAGGCGCACGTCCGATTTCTGGGAAAATTTTAGGCTTTTAGGTGCGCCTTATAGTCCGGAAAATACGGTAAATACTGGGCTTTATTAGCTCTAACTGTTGTAAAAAGCACACTATAAATAAATTACCCCAACTTATAATGAAGTGCACAGTGAAATACATCTACTACAGTCGTTGGGGTGGGGGGGTGGGGGGGGGGGGGTCCCTATGTCCTATGTCCATCCGGGGGGAAAGTTCCGTGCGGCAATCCATCAGTGGGCATGCACTCATTCACTCATTCAGGAGCAATTTCGATAGCAGCAATTAGGAGCGTTTCACCTTGAATCAATGAGTAAAAATAGGCCGGAAGCGGGCAGAAGGTAGACTTTTCGCAGAGGCTTCTTTGCTATCTGTGTCTTGGGACAAGAAGAAAATCCAGCAAAAGCTCAGTAATTGGCTCGTTTGAATGACTTTAATTGTGTATTTGCAAAACAAAGCCTTTTCATGTAACCATCCGACCGGATCTTTGTGCCGTACCCTTTAAGGTTTGGTGCTGAAACCCGGGACAGATAAGGACGCATGTGGCAGACATCACCTGCGAGTCTGTGGGCATGTTCTCCAGCGGGGGTGCACGCCCCGACTCAAGCGTTTGGCTTTCCCGGCGAGCTAGCTTCCAGCCCCATAGATGGAGTGGAGAACACATGGGTGCGTCGTTTATCACGGAAAAGCAGGGAGACTTGGGGACTTTTGCATGGCCATTGGTGCCACTTTTGCATGGCTATTGGTGCATGAGTGACGCTGACCAGGATGGCATTCACATGGCCCCACGCTAGAGATATGCCGTCAGAAGCTTGCGGGCACAGAGGCAGGAACCCTCAAACACTTCTGGATGCGAGGGCATCCATAATCTGCCGTTGGTGCTGGAGGGGGAGGAGAGGTGGAGCAGACATGTCAAACAATGCCTTTTCATGTAACCAACCGAACGGATCTTTGTGCCGTACCCTTTAAGGTGTTACTTTTGGTGCTGAAACCCGAGACAGATAAGGACGCATGTGGCAGACATCACCTGCGAGTCTGTGGGCATGTTCTCCAGCAGGAGTGCACGCCCCGACTCAAGCGTTTGGCTTTCCCGGAGAGCAAAGCCGAGTTGCCGGGGCGAGCGAGCTTCCAGCCCCATAGATGGAGTGGAGAACACATGGGTGCATCGTTTATCACGGGAAAAACAGGGAGACCTGGGGACTTTTGCATGGCCATTGGTGCATGAGTCGACGCTGACTAGGATGGCATTCACATGGCCCCACGCTAGAGAGATGCCGTCAGAAGCTTGTGGGCACAGAGGCAGGAACCCTCAAACACGTCTGGATGCGAGGGCATCCATAATCTGCCGTTGGCGCTGGAGGGGGGGGGGGGGTGGAGGTGGAGCAGACATGTCAAACAAAGCCTTTTTATGTAACCAACCGAACGGATCTTTGTGCCGTCCCCTTTAAGGTTTGGTGCTGAAACCCGGGACAGATAAGGACGCATGTGGCAGACATCACCACCTGTGAGTCTGTGGGCATGTTCTCCAGAGGGGGTGCACGCCCCGACTCAAGCGTTTGGCGTTGCCGGGGGTAGCGAGCTTCCAGCCCCATAGATAGAGTGGAGAACACATGGGTGCATCGTTTATCATGGAAAACAGGGAGACCTGGGGTCTTTTGCATGGCCATTGGTGCATGAAGACGAAGAGTCGCTGCTGACCAGGATGGCACTCACATGGCCCCACGCTAGAGAGATGCCGTCAGAAGCTTGCGGGCACAGAGGCAGGAACCCTCAAAACACGTCTGGATGCGAGGGCATCCATAATCTGCCGTTGGCGCTGGAGGGGGAGGAGAGGTGGAGCAGACATGTCGATCAGGGAGATTGCTTATCGCACCTGAAGCTGCTATGACGTCTGCTGCCTAATAAGCCATGACCTCTCCGGTCCTTATTCGTGCCCACCCCTTGTTACACCATGTTTTTGGAATGTGGCAGCAAACCAGAGAACCTGGAGAACACCCACAGGGACACAAGGAGAACATGAAAACTCTACCCAGTCTGTGTGCGGGGTGTTTATTTAGTAATAATAATAGTAACAGGCATGTTGGCTTCCCAGTCATGTGGAATGTGAGGTACTCAGGAAGGGAACATTGTGGATGAGTATTGTGTGAGAACGGTACAGTCCGTCAGTGAGAGGAGGAAAGACAGTTTAGGAACTTGGCAACAAATAGAGGCAGCTGTTGTGTGTTAGAGTTCGCATATGGATGCGCCGCTACCTCCTGCTAGACAACTGGAGAGCAATCGAAACGAGCGAGATGTGGGAGGAGGATGATGTGGTGCTTGTGCAAAATGTCCTAAATGTGCTCAATACAGGATCTCTGGACCAAACGGGAAGAAATCTGGACTTCAAGAGCTTATCTGCCATATCATTTGGTTTCCTGATGACGTCTCTGCTGGACATTTGTTTTTGGTTGCTCTTTAATGTCCACAATGTCTGCTGATCCTGATTTCCACACTTATTAATTATTAAGCTGCTTCGAGACGATGCACTATTGGAATAAAGTGCTGCAGAAATAAATAACCGAAGCTTAAGAGCCTTGCTCGAAGGGTCGCAGTGGCAACGTTAGGTGGTTGTGCAGTTTTGTTAATAAACTTGAAAGTGGTGATGTTAGCCCCCTCGTAAATCCTCGTCTTTCCATTCATTCATTCATTCATTCATTATCTCCTGCTTTATCCTCTATCAGGGTCGCGGTGGGGTTCCCCATGCCCATCCAGGGGAGAACATCTCTGGCACTGGGCAGATAGACCCAGGACAGGGCGCCAATCCATCACGGGGGCACACACTCACTCACACAGGCACACTCTATATGGGGTAATTTGGAGAACTCAATTGACTTGATCCATGTTTTTGGACTGTGGGAGGAAACCGGAGAACCCGGAGGAAACCCACGCAGACACGTGGAGAACATGGAAACTCCACCCAGATGGGGATTCGAACCGGGAATCCTTAGCGCTGAGAGGCGAACGTGCCAACCACTAAGCCATGATTTATTTAAATAATAATACACAACCTCTATTGACTTATTGCTTTTATAATAAGGCAAGGTGAATTAGCTGCATCTAAATTGCCCCTATATACTGTGTATGTGTGTCTGTGTGAGTGTGTACCCAGCAATTGATTGGTGCCCTTTCCTGGGTGTATCTGTCCAGCGCCCGAAACATTATCCCCTGTATGGGCATTGAGAACCCCAGCAGAAATGCACAAACGCAGCAGAAATGCACGGAAAACAAAAAGTAAATGTGGCAGAAATGCATTACAAATGAGCAAAACACAGAAGAAATGCATCAAAACCATCAAAAAGGTGCAAAATGAAGCAGAATTTTCAGGAGAAATGAGAGAAACATACCAGAAATGCAAGACATATGTCAGAAACGTAGCAAAAATGAATAAAAATCAAACACGTGGGAAACGCAGCAGAAATGCGGGACAAACAATTGAAAGTAAATGTGTGACAAACAAGCAAAACGCACCAGAAATGCATGAGAAATGTCAGTAACGCAGCAGTAATGCCGGACAAACAAGTGAAACGCAGCAGAAATACATGAAAACCATCGTAAAGTTGCAAAATTCAGCAGAATCTTCAGGACAAATGAGAGAAATATACCAGAAATGCATGACAAATGTCAGAAACGCAGCAGAAATGCATGAAAGAGGTCAAAATGCAGCAGAAATGAACAAAAATCATCAAAAACAGATGAAATGCTGCATAAATGCAGGACAAATAAGTGAAAAGTGGCAGAAAATCATGAAAACCATCGAAAAAAGTGCAAAATTCGGAAGAATATTTAGGAGAAATGAGAGAAACATACCAGAGATGCATGACAAACATCAGAAATGCAGCAGAAATGCACAAAATGCAGCAGAAATGTAAAAAAAGCATCAAAAACATGTGAAACGCAGCAGAAATACATGAAAAGCATTGAAAAAGTGCCAAATGCAGCAGAAGTTTCAGGACAAACGAGAAAAATATACCAGAAATGAATGACAAACGTCAGAAACGCAGCAGAAATGCATGAAAGAGGTAAAAATGCAGCGGAAATGCCACAGAAATGAACAAAAAGCATCAAAAACATGTGAAACGCAGCAGAAATGCATGAAAATCATCGAAAAATGGCAAAACGCAGCAGAATTTTCAGGACAAATAAGAGAAACATGAAAAATGCATGATAAATGTCAGAAACGCAGCAGAGATGCATGAAAGAGGTCAAAATGCAGCAGAAATTTAAAAAAGCATCAAAAACATGTGAAACGCAGCAGAAATGCATCAAAACCATCCAAAAATTGCCAAATGCAGCAGAAGTTTCAGGACAAATGAGAGAAAAATATCAGAAATGAATGACAAACGTCAGAAACGCAGCAGAAATGCACGAAAGAGGTAAAAATGCAGTGGAAAAGCCACAGAAATGAACAAAAAGCATCAAAAACATATGAAACACTGCAGAAACGCAGGACAAACATGTGAAACGCAGCAGAAATACATGAAAAGCATCGAAAAATGGCAAAACGCAGCAGAATTTTCAGGACAAACGAGAGAAACATACCAGAAATGACAAATGACAAACGTCAGAAATGCAACAGAAATGAACAAAAAGCATCAAAAACATATGAAATGCTGCGGAAATGCAGAAAAAAAACATGTGAAACGCAGCAGAAATGCATGAAAACCATGCAGCAGAATTTTCAGATCAAACGAGAGAAATGCAGCAGAAATACATGAAAAACTAAAAGTAAATATAGCAGAAATGCATAACAAATATGCGAAATACAGAAGAAATATGACAAATGACAGAAACGCAGCAGAAATACAGGAAAGTTAAGAAAAAGAGTGTGAAACAAAGCAGAAATAGTCCTTAAATGTTACATCCATCCATTATCTTCTGCTTTATCCTATAATTGGGTCGCGGTGGGGTTCCCCATGCCCATCCAGGGGAGAACGTTTCAGGCGCTGGGCAGATACACCCAGGACAGGACGCCAATCTATCACTGGGCACACACTCACTCACACAGACACACTCTATATGGGGCAATTTGGAGAACTCAATTGACTTGATCCATGTTTTTGGACTGTGGGAGAAAACCGGAGAGCCCTATATTAGTGTTCCTATATGTTCCTATATGTTCCTATATTAGTAAATTCATTCATTCATACATCATCTTCCACTTAGGGTTTCCCATGCCCATTTAGGGGAGAACATTTCGGGCGCTGGGCAGATACACCAAGGACAGGGCGCCAACCTATCACTGGGAACACACAGAACCACTCTATATGGGGCAATTTGGAGAACTCAATTGACTTGATCCATGTTTTTGGACTGTGGGAGAAAACCAGAGAACCCGGAGGAAACCCACGCGGATACAGGGAGAACATGGAAACTCCACCCAGATGGGGATTCGAACCGGGTATCCCTAGTGCTGAGAGGAGAACATGCCAACCACTAAGCCACCGTGCCGCCCCTTAAATGTTCCTATATTAGTAAATTCATTCATTCATCCATTATCTTCATTTCGGGCGCTGGGCAGATACACCAAGGACAGAGCCAACCTATCACTGGGCACACACTCACTCACACACACAAACACACACCATATAGGGCGATTGAAAGCATTCGATTTATCTTAAATCCAGGTTTTTGGACTCTGGGAGGAAACCGGAGAACCCGCATTGACACAGAGAGAACATGGAAACTCCAGCCAGATCGGGATTCAAACCTGAATCCTCAGCACTAAAAGGCAGACGTGCTACACCACCCTACCACAATGCTGTCCTGTTATTAAATAATTACCAAACAAACTGCAGGAAATGGCTGGTACTTCAGACACTGTTTACTTTCCTCGGAGGACATTCCTGTCACAGATGCAGCAACCTGTTCTGTTCCCGACGTATATACACAGAGCTCCACTTCTGAATGTTCACAGAGGAGAGAACTCCCGCAGAAGTTTATTTCCAAACTACTGCAATGTGCTCGCTTCCAACTTTGCAGAGAACCTTTTTTTTTTTTACGCAAATCCTGAATGATTTTTTTGCATCAGGAGGCAGCACCCCATAGGTAATCGACTAACATGCGCTGAATGGGGTAGTGCAGCCGAGAGAAGAAAGGATTTTTGTTCACTTAATGAGGTGTATGTGCACTGCTAGAGGTTATTAACATGTCTGCAGACACTTCTAATAACATTATCAGCCTCTCCGAGGCCAAAACAAGTGCTTTATTTTGACATGGATGGGTTTTAAATGGGATTATATTGTATAGCGTCTTCTGTGTTCATTTCTCAATACTGAACTAATTCCATTAGCCTTCAAGTGTTACACACACACACACACACTATATTCACAGTGTATATATGTCCATACATCTATTATCTTTATCCTGTATCCCAGAGGGGTTCCCCAATGCCCATCCAGGGGAGAAAGTTTCGAATGCTGGGCAGATACACCCAGGACAGGGCGCCAATCCATCACTGGGCACACGCTCACTCACACAGACACACTCTATATGGGGCAATTTAAAGAATTCAATTGATCTTGATCTGAAGAACCCAGAGGAAACCCACGCAGAAACGGGGAGAACATAGAAACTCCATATATATATATATATATATATATATTTACAAACACACTAATACTAATATATACACAGACACACATATATATACATATATATATATATATATATATATATATATATATATATATATATATATATATATATATATATATATATATATGTGTGTGTGTGTGTGTATATATATATATATATATATATATGTGTGTGTGTGTGTGTGTGTGTGTGTGTGTGTGTGTGTGTGTGTTTATAGTAGCCACGCCTCCTTTTTGCTTCACTTATTGTCCATATTCTCAGTTTTACTATAAAGACGGACCATCAATTATTTCTACAATTTCACACTGACGTCCAACTGTTGGTGGACTACAGTGCATACTCTGTTCGTCCCCTTTACTCTGTTATTCCTATCCCAGCAGTGTCACTGAGGTGGAGAAATGATACTACAGCAGCACTGCTGCACTAGCACCCAGTCACCACATCTATGTCACTGCAGAACTGACGAAAAAACAATCCACCAGCCAAATGATACCCGTTTTGTGATGGTCAGAGAACAGCAAACCAACAGGGGAACAAAAACAAGAAAGCAGATGGAATACAGTCTGTAATCGTACCAATTATAAAGTCCATCTATATGGTGGAGTGGAGGATGTAGCGGATGAAGCAAAAAGGAGGCGTGGCCAAAAATTTTACTGGTGCTATAACACGCACGCGCGCATGCACACACACACACACACACACACACACACACACCTTAATTATGATCACTGAGAGGTGTAAAAATGGGCAGATGTGAGAATTTTAGTGACTTAGACAGAAACCAGATTGTGACGGCTAGACGAATGGGTCAGAGCATCTCCAAAACTGCAGCTCTTTAGAGGTGTCCCAGGCTGCAGTGGTCAGTATCTATTATAAGTGACAAAAGAAAAAGACTAAACTGGGATGGGGTCATGGGCAGCCAAGGTTCAACGTCAAAAGTAGAGAAATGCAGCAGAAATGCAGAACAAACAGGTGAAACGCAGCAGAAATACATGAAAACCTTCAAAAAGTTGCAAAAATGCAGCAGCATTTTCAGGACAAACGAGAGAAACATACCAGAAATGCACGAAAGAGGTAAAAAAAAAAAATTTTCAAACGTGTAAATGTCACAGAAATGCAGGTCAAACAAGGGAAATACAGCAGACATAAATGGAAACCATCAAAAATGTGAGAAATGCAGCAAAAATGCAGGACAAACAAGTGAAACACAGCAGAAATACATGAAAACACACAAAAAAAAGGTACGAAATGCAGCTGAAATTTCAGGACAAACAAAATGTATGAAAAAAGCAGAAATGCATGAAAAAAAAAGGTTTAAAAAATCTGTGACATGAAGCAGAAACGCACGAAAAACGTCAAAACGTGTGTAAATGTAGCAGAAATGCAGGACAAACGAGAGAAACCAGTAGAAATCAGGGACAAATTAGAAAAAAGCAACAGAAATACATGCAAAGCATATAAAATGCAAAGCAGAAATGCAGGACAAACAAGTCAAAACGCATGAAAACCATCATTGCAGGACAAACAAGAGAAACGCAGCAGAAATGCATGAAAGAGGGTAAAAAAAAAAAACTAAAATAATGTGCAATATGAAAATGTCAAAAAAAACGAAAAACGTAAAAACGTGTGCAAATGTAGCAGAAATGCAGGACAAACGAGAGAAACCCAGTAGAAATCAGGAACAAATTAGAAAAACGCAGCAGAAATGCATGAAAGAGGGTAAAAAAAAAATAATAATAATGTGCAACATGAAGCAGAAATGCACGAAAAACGTCAAAACATGTGTGAATGAAGCTGAACGCAGGAAAAACGAGAGAAACACGGCAGAAATTCACAAAAAAACATTTTTTAAATGTGGGAAACGCAGCAAAAATGAGGGACAAATAAGAGAAACGCAACAGAAATGAAACGTGTGTGAATGAAGCAGAAATGCACGAAAAATGTCATGACGTGAGAAGCAGAAATTCATGAAAGAGGTTAAAAAAATAATAATAATAATAATGTGCGACATGAAGTAGAAATGCACGAAAAACGTCAAAACGTGTGTAAATGTAGCAGTAATGTAGGACAAACGAGGGAAACCCATTAGAAATCAGGGACAAATTAGAAAAATGCAACAGAAATACATGCAAAGCATATAAAATGCAAAGCAGAAATGCAGGACAAACAAGTCAAAATGCATGAAAACCATCAAAAAGGCACAAAATGAAGCAGAAATTGCGGGACAAACCAGAAAAACGCAGCAGAAATGCATGAAAGAGGGTAAAAAAAAAAATTTAAAAACACAAATAATGTGCGACATGAAGCAGAAATGCACGAAAAACGTCCAAATGTGTGTGAATGAAGCTGAAACGCAGGACAAACAAGTCAAAATGCATAAAAAAATGTCAAAACGTGTATAAATGTAGCAGAGATGCACGAAAAACGTCAAAACGTGTGTAAATGTAGCAGAAATGCAGGACAAACGAAAGAAACCCAGTAGAAATCAGGGAAAAATTTGTAAAAACGCAGCAGAAATGCATGAAAGAGGGTAAAAAAAATAAATAAATAAATTATGTGCAACATGAAGCAGAAATGCACGAAAAACTTCAAAACGTGTGTGAATGAAGCTGAACGCAGGAAAAACATTGCAGAAATTCACAAAAAAAAACATTTTTTAAATGTGGGAAATGCAGCAAAAATGAGGGACAAATAAGAGAAACGCAACAGAAATGAAACGTGTGTGAATGAAGCAGAAATGCATGAAAAATGTCATGACGTGAGCAGCAGAAATGCATGAAAGAGGGTAAAAAAAAAATTGATAATGTGCGACATGAAGCAGAAATGCACGAAAAACGTCAAAACGTGTGTGAATGAAGCTGAAATGCAGGACAAACGAGAGAAACCCAGTAGAAATCAGGGACAAATTAGAAAAACGCAGCAGAAATGCATGAAAGAGGGTAAAAAAAACTAAAATAATGTGTGCCATGAAGCAGAAATGCACGAAAAATGTCAAAACGTGTGTGAATGAAGCTGAAATGCAGGAAAAACGAGAGAAACACGGCAGAAATTCACAACAAACATTTTTTAAATGTGGGAAACGCAGCAAAAATGAGGGACAAATAAGAAAAACATAACAGAAATGCATGCAGAGCATGTACAGAAGTAGAAATGCAGGACAAACAATGGGGAGAACATGGGAATTCCACCCAGATTGAGATTTGAACCCGGATCCCCAGCACTGAGAGGAGAACATGCTAACCACTACACCATCCTATATGCCCTAATGGTATTGTTTGGTGTTGATTGTTTTGGCTTTCATTTGGTCATTTATTGGACGCTTTTATCCAAAGCGACTTACGAGGTGAGCACAGGGTTAATCACAACATCCCTGGAGCAATGAGGGTTAAGGGTCTTGCTCAAGAACCCACATTGGTAACTTCAGTGGACCTGGGATTTGAACCCCCAACCTTCAGATTGATAGTCCAATGCCCTAATGCCCTATATTAGTTGTGGCAACCACAGTTTATGAGAGATTATAGTAGTTGTGGCAACCATTAATTTTGTGGCATTATAATAATAGATACAACAGCAGTTTATAAGGGATTATAGTAATCGTGGCAACTGTTGTTTATGAGGGATTGTAGTAGTTGTGGCAGCCATTGTTTATAAGGGATTATAACAATTGTGGCAACCACAGTTTATAAGGGACTCTATATGGGGCAATTTGGAGAATTCAATTGACTTGATCCATGTTTTTGGACTGTGGGAGGAAACCCACGCAGACACGGGGAGAACATGAAAACTCCACCCAGATGGGGATTCAAACCGGGAATCCCTAGCGCTGAGAGGAGAACATGCTAACCACTAAGCCACCGTGCCGCCCATGGATGAACATATAAGTTAAATAACCTAAGGATTTACAATGTAACGTGACAGACTCAGGTATTAAACGAGGGCGTAATATGGATTTTAAAAAAATGGTGCGCATCTTCAATGATGTATGTGTTACAAACAAATAAAAGATGGACGGGTTGAAGGGATGTCATGTGATCAGGACAAAGCCATACTCACATATCACACATAAGGTTTAAATTTGCTCCAATATTGAGCAGTATGTACTGGATTACATTTAGTACACATCATCAAAGCTCCTTATTTTCGCTGCAACCAGAGGGTTAAGTAAAGATTGTAACCAACTCTAAAAAGGACGTGTGTGTTCATCAAACAGTGTTTATCAGCGAAGGCTTTATCTGTTTGTGTCGCAGAACAAAGGAAACAGACAAACCCACAGGATGCCCTCTCCCCATTCTTCACAGCTGGACACCTCTGCCACCTTGACCGAACAGGTTACCTGAAATGTGGCACAAACGAGGGGCTCACCCGGTGGTATGCCCTACATGCCCCCCAACCTTTTCTCCATTCCGCCCCTCGCGTTACGAGTCTGATCGGAAGCCGGCGTCCGATTCCAGCTCTTCAGGAGCGTCGGGAGTCCGGGGCATCAAACCTCCCAGGACTGATACGAGATCTGTATTCATGGCATGAGGCCTCGGCAGGCGCCTCGGCTACCTGCAATCTAGGTCGATTCACGCATTATTTTATGGCCTTTATCACGGTATCATGGTGGCGGCAGATGAGGAGGAGAACGGCTGGCCGGCGAATTGCTATTACACGCGGATTTCGGCTGATTTGAGCGGTGTCCAATGTTGATAAGCGGGGAACTAGTCCTTTCGAGCGCAGTGAGCGCTGATGGGTAGATCTGTGCGAGTGTAGATGTGTGGAATGGAAAGAAAGTATAGGTTAAGTTGTTTGCACTGTAAACACTGAGGAGTGTTGCTGCAGGATTCTCTACGCCAGGCGAGTCTCCACGGCAAAACGGTGCAGAGACACCAACACAGGGGCAAATTCATGATGCATACTAGTTGCTGGTAACAAAAAAAAAGGACCCACACATAAAAGAGGACCTGTAATTGTACCCTGCATGTGCTTTACTAATGAGCTGCAAACTAGTCAGCGCCTCATCACTGAACACTCCCGATGAACACACATGTGCACATTTACATGCACAAGCGCACACACACACACACACACACACAACACACTCTCTCTCTCTCTCTCTCTATGATGCACTTAATTGCCTCAGGCAGCTGCAGTTTGGCGCGTATTTGGCACCGATGGTCAGAGGACCGCCTTATCAGGACCTAATGAGATGGAAGGAAGGCACACTATTAAAAAACAAAGAAAGCACGATGAAACGATGGGTATGCATGAAGACAGACTGCTGATAGCCCAGTTGAATTGCAACGAATGCAGGGACATGGGAAGTCCGTCATCTCGGGCACGCCACTGATTTCTTTCCAAAACGCCTGCCTTTAACTTGGCCGAAAAGAGATTCACACCGTACAACTCACTCCCCTGCCAATCACTGAGGGCCTGGGACTCTGATGTAGCCTATACAAGAAGAGAAGTACAGGATGAGTCACGATGGACCGAGATGTGAGAGCTGATCAATAATTTAGACGCGGAGGTCGATGGCACATCGAGCAGCGTTCTTTAAAAACCCACGGCATGATGCAAAGTGGCATTAGGAGAACCTGTTAGCATTTGTAACTGCTACTCTGCATGTGCTTCACTAATGAGGTGCAAACTAGTGAGCCCCTCATCACTGAACACTCTTATCCTGATGAACACACATGTGCATATTTACATTACACACACACTCAAAAACACATAACACACTCAAACACACATAACACACTCTTTCTCTATGCTGCACTTAAGATGCACCTCAGGCAGCTGCAGTTTGGAGCGTATTTGGCACTGGATGGTCAGAGGACCGCCTTATCTGGACCTAACGAGATGCAAGAGGGAAGACACTATTAAAAACATCATCCACACACGTCCGCAGCAGCGGCACCTGCAAGCACCGCGGGTGCAGATCACACACGATGGATTGCGGATGGGAGAAAAAGTGCTCAGCATTTAAGGACCGAGAAAAGTGGAAGGCGTACGTACTAAAGGTTGGAGCTGTTCCAGTACACGGCGTGCCGGTTGTTCCCGTGAGTCGGGCGCAAGTTGGCGAAGGCGAGCACGACGACGAGCCACAGCGCCGGGAGAGCCATAATATCCCCTCGTTCCTCAGGTTCTTCGCTCTGCTTTCCTCCGCCGTGTATAAGCCTGCCGTCCGTCCGCTTTGCTTTATTCCTGCTGCATCCCTCCCGCGCCGAGCGAAGCTTCAAACGGACGACCCGCCGCCTCACGCCGCCTCACGCCGCCACAACGCTGCGGCTTCACCCGGGCATCCTCCAGCACGGCTTCGGGATTCTCCCCCAGTCTCTCCGACGGCCCAAAAGTACTTTCGATGTAGGTCGGAGCTCGGGGGCGAATTTAGTCCACCCCAAAAGGCGTTACTTTTTCTGGGAGACGGTTATAAAAAAGCCCGGAGACGCCGCGTCGACGGCTGCGTTTGTTTAGGGCAAATAGGCAAAGTATTCCCGCCACTGACATGGCATTTTCGGCGTGTCCTCAGACGGCAGAGAGAGACAGAAGTCCCGCCGCGTCGTCTGCTCGAAGGAGAACTTCGGGAGAACTTCAGGAGAACTCACTACAGGACGTGTGTGGAACCAAGCAGAACCCGCCGTCGGTTCGTTCGCTCTGCGCTCGGTGGAGACGCCGAATCGGACAACCTGCGCGCGCGGAGCCTCACCACGCCCCCTCCAGCATCCTGGCCCCGCCTCTTACGGTCGTTTCGGACACGCCCCTTTGTACTACTGTTTTTATTTTGTTGAAAGTTATAAATCCATCCATCCATTATCTTCCGCTTTATCCTCTATTAGGGTCGCGGGGAGGGGGGGGGTTCCCCATGCCCATCCAGGGGAGAACGTTTCGGGCGCTGGGCAGATAGACCCAGGACAGGACGCCAATCTATCGCTGGGCACACACTCACTCACACAGACACACTCTATATGGGGCAATTTGGAGAACCCAATTGGCTTGAGCCATATTTTTTGGACTGTGGGAGGAAACCGGAGAACCCGGAGGAAACCCACGCAGACACGGGGAGAACATGGAAACTCCACCCAGATACTGTTTTTATTTTGTTGCGGGGGGGGGGGTTCCCCATGCCCATCCAGGGGAGAACGTTTCGGGCGCTGGGCAGATACACCCAGGACAGGACACCAATCTATTGCTGGGCACAGACACACACACACACTATATTGGGCAATTTGGAGAACTCATTGATGGAGAACTCAATTGACTTGATCCATGTTTTTTGGACTGTGGGAGGAAACCTGAGAGCCCGGAGGAAACCCACGCAGACACGGGGAGAACATGGAAACTCCACCCAGATGGGGATTCAAACCGGGAATCCCTAGCGCTGAGAGGAGAACATGCCAACCACTGAGCCACCGTGCCGCCCTATGTTGTTTATGTTAAAGTGTATAAACATTTACACTATATACACAACTACTATAAACCTCATAAACTGTGGTTGCCACAACTACTATAAAGTCCCGTCGTCTGCTTGAAGGAGAACTTCAGGAGAACTCGGGACGTTAGTGGAACCAAGCAGAACCCGCCATCGGTTCGTTCGCTCTGCGCTCGGTGGAGACGCCGAATCAGACAACCTAAGCGCGCGGAGCCTCACCACGCCCCCTCCAGCATCCTGGCCCCGCCTCTTTCGGTCGTCTTGGACACACCCCTTTGTACTATTGTTTTTATTTTGTTGCGGAGGGGTTCCCCATGCCCATCCAGGGGAGAACGTTTCGGGCGCTGGACAGATACACCCAGGACAGGACACCAATCTATTGCTGGGCACAGACACACACACACACACACACACACACACTATATGGGGCAATTTGGAGAACTCATTGATGGAGAACTCAATTGACTTGATCCATGTTTTTTGGACTGTGGGAGGAAACCGGAGAACCCGGAGGAAACCCACGTGGACACGGGGACAACATGGAAACTCCACCCAGATGGGGATTCGAACCGGGAATCCCTAGCGCTGAGAGGAGAACATGCCAACCACTAAGCCACTGTGCTGCCCTATGTTGTTTATGTTAAAGTGTATAAACATTTACACTATATACACAACTACTATAAACCCTCATAAACAATGGTAGCCACAATTACAATCCCTCATAAACTGTGGTTGCCACAACTACTATAAAGTCCCGCCGCGTCGTCTGCTTGAAGGAGAACTTCAGGAGAACTCACTTCAGGGACGGGTGTGGAACCAAGCAGAACCCTCCGTCGGTTCGTTCGCTCTGCGCTCGGTGGAGACGCCGAATCCGACAACCTGTGCACGTGGAGCCTGACCACGCCCCCTCCAGCATCCTGGCCCCGCCTCTTACGGTCGTTTCGGACACGCCGAAACCGTAGTTTTGTACTACTGTTTTTATTTTGTTGAAAGTATCGGGCGCTGGGCAGACACACCCAGGACAGGATGCCAATCTATCGCTGGGCACACACTCACTCACACATACACACTCTATATGGGGCTATTTGGAGAACCCAATTGACTTGATCCATGTTTTTGGACTGTGGGAGGAAACCAGAGAACCCGGAAGAAACCCACAGGGAGAACATGGAAACCCAGATGGGGATTCGAACCAGGAATCCCTAGCACTGAGAGGAGAACGTGCTAACCACTAAGCCACCGTGCCACCCTATATAGTTTATGTTAAAGTGTATAACATTTACACTATATACACAACTACTATAAACCCTCATAAACTGTGGTTGCCACAACTACTATAAAGTCCCGCCGAGTCGTCTGCTTGAAGGAGAACTTCGGGAGAACTTCAGGAGAACTCGGGACGTGAGTGGAACCAAGCAGAACCCGTCGTCGGTTCGTTCGCTCTGCGAATCGGACAACCTGCGCGCACGGAGCCTGACCACGCCCCCTCCAGCATCCTGGCCCTGCCTCTTACATTCGTTTTGGACCACGCCCCTTTGCACTACTGTTTTTATTTTGTTGAAAGCAATAAATCAACAACTGGAATAAAGAGGGTGTTCCTTCAAAACCATAACCGCATCATATGATTTATATTATAGTGTTTAGACATTAAGGGCGGCACGGTGGCTTAGTGGTTAGCATGTTCTCCTCTCAGCGCTAGGGATTCCCGGTTCCGATCCCAATCTGGGTGGAGTTTCCATGTTCTCCCCGTGTCCACGTGGGTTTCCACCGGGTTCCACAGTCCACAGTCAAAACATGGATCAAGTCAATTGAGTTCTCCAAAATTGCCCCATATAGAGTGTGTCTGTGTGAGTGAGTGTGTGCCCAGCGATAGATTGGCGACCTGTCCCGAGTGTATCTGCCAAGCTCCTGATTGCCACAATATGTGCCACTTGCCACAATTACTGTAATCCCTTATGAACTATTGATGTATCGACTACTACAAGTATAATCCCACATAACTAATCCATCATAAACAATGATTGCAACAACTAGTGTAATCTATTATAACCTACGATTTCCTCTACTACTACAAATACACGCAACCAATGGTTGCCACAACTATTATAAACCCACAAAATTAATGGTTGCCACAATTACTGTAATCCCCTATAAACTATTGTTGTATCGACTACTATAATCCCACATAACTAATCCATCATGAACAATAATTATGACAACTACTGTAATTCCTTACAACCTATGATTGCCTCTAATACTATAATCCTACATAATTATTGGTTGCCACAATTACTGTAATCCCTTATAAACTATTGTTGTGGCCACTCCTATAATCCCACATAACTAGTCCATCATAAACAATAATTGGGAAAACTACTGCGATCCCTTATAAACTACCATTGCCTCTAATACTATAATCCCACATAACTAATGTTTGGAAAAACTACTATAATCTCTCATAAACCTTTCTGCAATTTCCCCTCAGGGATTACTAAATTATTCTGATTCTGAAACAACTGTTGCCACAATTGCTGTAATCCCTTATAAACTACCATTGCCTCTACTACAATAATCCCACATAACTAATTGTTTTGTATTGTATTGACTACTATAATCCCACATAACTAATCCATCATAAACAATGATTGCGAGAACTTCTGTAATCCCTTATAACCTACGATTGCTACTATAATCCAACATAATTATTGTTTGGAAAAACGACTATAAACTCTCATAAACCCTTCTGCAATTTCCCCTCAGGGATTAATTAAGTATTCTGAAAACTATGATGTGTCGACTACTATAATCCCACATAACTAATTCATCATAAACAATGATTGTAATCACTTATAACCTACAATTGCCTCTACTACTATAATTCCACATAGTTAATGGTTGCCACAATTACTGTAATCCCTTATAAACTATTGTTTTATTCAGTAATGTAATTCCACATAATTAATGGTTGCCACAATTACTGTAATCCCTTATAAACTATTGTTTTATTTAGTACTGTAATCCCACATAACCAATGGTTGCCACAATTACTGTAATCCCTTATAAACTATTATTGTATCGACTACTATAATCCCACATAACTAATCCATCATAAACAATGATTGTAATCACTTATAACCTACAATTGTCTCTACTACTATAATTCCACATAATTAATGGTTGCCACAATTACTGTAATCCCTTATAAACTATTATTGTATCGACTACTATAATCCCACATAACTAATACATCATAAATAATGATTGCAAAAACCACTGTAATTCCTTATAACCCACAATTGCCTCTACTACTATAATCCCACATAATTATTATTAACTATTAACTTTCATAAACCCTTCTGCAATTTTTCCTCAACGGGCGACACGGTGGCTTAGTGGTTAGCACGGTTCGAATCCCCATCTGGGTGGAGTTTCCATGTTCTCCCCGTGTCCGCGTGGGTTTCCTCCGGGTTCTCCGGTTTCCTCCCACAGTCCAAAAACATGGATCAAGTCAATTGAATTCTCAAAATTGTCCCATATAGAGTGTGTTTGAGTGAGTGAGTGTGTGCCCAGCGATGGATTGGCGCCCTGTCCTGGGTCTATCTGCCAAGTGCCCGAGACGTTCTCCCCTGGATGGGCATGGGGAACCCCACCGCGACCCTAATAGAGGATAAAGCGGGAGATAATGAATGAATGAATGAATTTTCCCTCAGGGATCAATAAAGTATTCTGATTCTGAAACAACTGTTGCCATAATTACTGTAATCCCTTATAAACTACCATTGCCTCTACAACTATTATCCCACATAACTAATGGTTGCCACAACTACTATAAACCCTCATAAACCAGGTTGCTACAATTACTGTAATCTCTTATAAACTACCATTGCCTCTACTACTATTATCCCACATAACTAATGGTTGCCACAACTACTATAAACCCTCATAAACCAGGTTGCCACAATTACTGTAATTTCATATATACTACCATAATCCATTGTAAACCGTGGATGCCACAACTACTATTAACCGTCATAAACAATGGTTGCCTCTTCGTCCCGGCCACGCCCCTTTGCACTACACCTTTTATTATTTTTTAAAAGTAATAAATAAGTAATAAATAATAAACTTCCATTGCCGCTACTACCATAATCCAACATAACGAATGGTTGCCACAACTATTATAAACCCTTATAAACAATAGTAGACACAATTACTCTAATCTCTTATAAACTACCACTGACTCTACCACTAAAATCTGTCGCAAACTGAGGTTGCCACAACTGCTATAAACCATCATAAACTATGGTTGCCTCAACTACAATAAACCCTTATAATCTACGATTGCCTCTACTATAATAATCCCACATAATTAATGGTTGCCACAGCTACAATAAGCTCTTATAAACTTTGTTTGCCTTTACAACTATAATCCCACATAACAAATAGCCAACTGTTACGAATTGTCCGTTCTTCCCCGGAAGAAGGGCGGCTAACGCGGAGATGTAGCGTTCAGCCGCTCGCGCCTTGTGAGCGCTCCCGGGTACCGACCACGCGGAGAAAAATGCATGCGTCGGTCCACGGCGAACGCTCCCACGGTATCCGACCCACGCGGGGAAGGGCGCAGCGCCGTACCGTGGTTGAACGCGGAAGGAGAGTCCAAAACACTGGGATAAAAGCCAAAATGTAAATTTAATAAAAGTTGGTGATGGGACACCAACAGAAAGGGGGAACAAACAAACAAAGTAACGAAGGGCATAATACCACAAACAAAGACGTGCCCAAAAGAGATGGAAAACTTAGAATAAATACAAAAGGAACTAAACATGTGAACAAAACAAACAAATCACCCAACTGAAACAATTAAGGACCAAACGAGGGACAGGTGCCACAGGCACCTGTGACATACCCCCACCCCAAGGGTCGCGCAAAAAGGAAAAGCGGCCCTAAAACAAAAGAAAATAAGAATAACAAACAGTACTGGAAAAACAAAAAACGGGGGGGGGTAACGGTCCCTCCGGCGCTGAAGCCCGTTGGCTGCATCCGCTGACAGCGCAGAGCACGGCATCTCGCTGTGGAGCGCGGATCGGCGTCCTCCTGCTGCGAGGCGAGGATAGCGCCCCTGGCTCTCGGAGTCTGCGGCTGGCGGACCCTGGTGCTCGGGGTCGATAATGGAGCGGTCCCCGACGCCCAGACTCGGCAGTAGGCGGTCCCCGATGCTCGGCTTCCTCAGCGGTGCAGCCCCTGGTCCTCCAAATCAGCGGTGGGTGACCCCTGGTGTCCGGAACTCTCCAGATATTTGGGCACGTCTTTCTGTTACGAATTGTCCGTTCTTCCCCGGAAGAAGGGCGGCTAACGCGGAGATGTAGCGTTCAGCCGCTCGCGCCTTGTGAGCGCTCCCGGGTACCGACCACGCGGAGAAAAATGCATGCGTCGGTCCACGGCGAACGCTCCCACGGTATCCGACCCACGCGGGGAAGGTGCGCAGCGCCGTACCGTGGTTGAACGCGGAAGGAGAGTCCAAAACACTGGGATAAAAGCCAAAATGTAAATTTAATAAAAGTTGGTGCTGGGACACCAACAGAAAGGGGGAACAAACAAACAAAGTAACGAAGGGCATAATACCACAAACAAAGACGTGCCCAAAAGAGATGGAAAACTTAGAATAAATACAAAAGGAACTAAACATGTGAACAAAACAAACAAATCACCCAACTGAAACAATTAAGGACCAAACGAGGGACAGGTTCCACAGGCACCTGTGACACCAACAATCCACCATAAACAACGGTTGTCACAACTATTATAATCCCTCATAAATAACTTTTCACAACTACAATAATATATCATAAATACAGATGCCAAAACTACTATAATCCCTTAAAAATTATGATTGCCTCTTCTACTCTAATCCCACATAACTAATAGTTGCCACAACTACAATAATCCATCATAAACAACGGTTGCCACAACTACTATAATCGCTCGAACAATGGCCACCACAACTTTTAAAATCCCGTATAAACTCTCACAACTACAATAATACGTCATAAAAACTGTTGCCACAACAATTATAATCCCCTATAAACTACAATATCAACTGATCTAATCCCTCAGAAACTCTGGTTGCCTCTACCACTAAAATCGCATGTGATTATAAGTGATGGTTGTCACAAGTACTATAATATTTTTATATCTTCACTATTCTAATATTGTAACACTTTCTGAATGTGATCATGAACATTAATGTATAGCTGAAGTTTTCAAACTGCTATAAAGCTTTATGATAGCGAGTGTTACGGAAATTTCTTCTGATCCTTCGTGAAAATGAAAGTGTTTAAAGGTAACATCTTGGCAGGACTGCAGACCCATTAGTCCAGAGGTGTCAAACTCAATCACAGAGAGGACCAAACGGAAACCCCTGGACAACGACGAGGGCCAAACAGGGGCAACGTTTATTAAACAGCATCTAGCTATTGGTGAAAAAATATCCACTGCTGGGTTTTCGGGACAACCCAAAAATAAACATTCATGTTGATGTCATTCAGGATGAATTTTGCAAGATCTTCAGTTTTAAAAAGAAAGAGAAACATGGAGGAAGTGCCAGCTATGAGCCTCACAATTCATCCCATTTTATTAATTTCAGCTTAATCCTCTACTAGGGTTCCACTAGGAGGTTCTCCCTGCCCATCCAAGGAAAAATATTTTGAGGGCTGGGTAGATACCCCCAGGACAGGGAACTATTCCAACACTGGGTACACACTCAATCACACAGACACATGCACTATATAGGGGCAATTTAGCTTGGGGCAATTTAGAGCAGCCAATTTACCTCCAATCCATGTTTTTGGACTGTGAGAGCAAACCGGAGAACCCAGAGACAACCCACATGGACATGTAGAGAACGTGGAAGCTATATTCCAAAAAGTTGTCACAATTACAATTATCCATCATAAAAACTGTTGCCACAACTATTACAATCCTCTATAAACCACAATAGTTACAACTAATATAATCCCTCAGAAACTCTGGTTGCCTCTACCACTATAAGTGCATGTGATTATAAGTGATGGTTGCCACAACTACTATAATATTTTTTTATATATTGCTCAATCCTCATGTTGTAACACTTTTTGAATGCTATTTTAGAGTAGGGTGTTACTCTATTTAGGGTGTTATTCCAACGCTGGGCACATACTCACTCACACAGACACATGCACTATGTAGGGGCAATTAAAATAGGGGCAGCAGCACGGTGGCGTAGTGGTTAGCATGTTCTCCTCTCAGTGCTAGGGATTCCCGGTTCAAATCCCAATCTGGCTGGAGTTTCCATGTTCTCCTCATGTCCACCTGGGTTTCCTCCGTGGGTTCTCCGGTTTCCCACAGTCCAAAAACATGGATCCAGGGCAATTGAATTCTCCAAATTGCCCCATATAGAGTGTGTTTGTGTGAGTGAGTGGAGTGTGCTCAGCGATGGATTGGCATCCTGTCCTGGGTGTATCTGCTAAGCGCCCGAAACGTTCTCCCCTGGATGGGCATGGGGAACCCCCCCTGCGACCCTAGTAGAGGATTAAGCAGAAGATAATGGATGGATGGATAAGATAGTGGCAATACAAACTCGACACAATTTAGTCGCCATAAAACCATTTAATGGTTCATCCCGTCTGTGTGGGTTTACTCCGGGTTCTGCAGTTTCCTCCCATAGTCCAAAAACATGGTCAATTGGCTGGTCTAAAGCGCCCCATCTAAGTTGCCACTTATAGTGGGGGTCCTGTTTGAAGCTCTATATTTGGTTGGAGGTTTCATGTTTCCTCCAGGTTCTCCGATTTCCTCCCACAGTCCAAAAACATGGATCCAGGGCAATTGAATACTCCAAATTGCCCCATATGGAGTGTGTTTGTGTGAGTTAGTGAGTGAGTGTGCTCAGCGATGGATTGGCGTCCTTTCCTGGGTGTATCTGCCCAGTGCCCGAAACGTTCTCCCCTGGATGGGCATGGGGAACCCCCCCACGACCCTAGTAGATAATTGATGGATGGATGGATGGATGGATAAGATAGGGGCAATTTAGGGCAGCCAATTGTGGAAGTGTGGGAGGAAACAACCCACACAGACATATTGAGAAACTCCACTCAGCTTGCGATTCGAACCTGGACCCAGCACTGAGAGGCGAACATGACACCCCCCCTAAAAAACACATCTTCCTCCGAATTATGAGGCATTACATTCAGTCAACTAAATTCTCACGGGAAAACGGTTCAAAACTCCCAAACACAGTAGCAATTAGTTAAATTAATGATAATAGATCATCTGGATAATCATGACCTTACCAAAATGGCTTATGAATTAATCATAACCCATATGGGGAAACAAGCAAGTCCTGTTTAAAACTCCTGCTGTCAGGCAACCGAGTGGGGCAGAACAGGCGTGGGAACACCTTGGTATCAAGGTGGAACCTCACTCATCGAGGGTATGAATCAAGGACATCTGATTACGGGGGTCATGGGGGGCAGTCTGATTATTGTGGAGAAAAACAGAAGAAAGACATCTAATTAGGGCGACTATGGACGCAACGGTTCTGAAAATGAAGACTGCGAGAGAAACGGAACTGATAATAAAGGACACATACAAAGAGGAACGAACGGAACGGAACGTCCAATCAATAAGAGGTACGAAAACGAAAGAAACCAAGGTTTCAACAGGACGAAATTAGCAGAAGACCTTAAGACTAAACAAACTCAATGCCATTCATCCATTGTCTTCCACTTTATCCTCTATTAGGGTCGCGGGGGGGTTCCCCATGACCATCCAGGGGAGAACGTTTTGGGCGCTGGGCAGATACACCCAGGACAGGACACCAATCTATCGCTGGGCACACACTCACTCACACAGACACACTCAATATGGGGCAATTTGGAGAACTCAGTTGACTTGATCCATGTTTTTGGACTGTGGGAGGAAACCGGAGAACCCGGAGGAAACCCACATGGACACGGGGAGAACATGGGAACTCCACCCAGATTGGAATCCCTAGTGCTGAGAGCAGAACATGCTAACCACTAAGGCACTGTGCCCAGGGCAATCCAATCTATTACATTATATGGGGCAATTTAGATTGAAAATCCACCTTAAATCTATAATTTTGGACTATGGGAGGAAACCATGAATCGGGAGGAAAGCCATACGGACACGGGGAGAACACCCAGATTGGGATTCGAACCGGGAATCCCTAGTGCTGAGAGGAGAACATGCTATCCACTAAGGCACTGTGCCCAGGGCAATCCAATCTATTACATTATATGGGGCAATTTAGATTGAAAATCCACCTTAAATCTATAATTTTGGACTATGGGAGGAAACCATGAATCGGGAGGAAACCCAAGCGGACACCGGGAGAACATGGAAACTCCACCCAGATTGGGATTCGAACCACTAACCACTAAGCCACTGTGCAGCCCCCGATGCCATTTAGTCGCCATAAAACCATTTAATGGTTCTCTACGTCTGTGTGGGTTTACTCCGGGTTCTCCAGTTTCCTCCCATAGTCCAAAAACATGGATTTAAGGGGAATTGACTGGTATAAAGCGCCCCATCGAAGTTGCCACTTAGAGCGGGGGTCCTTTTTGAATCCCGATATTTGGGTGGAGGTTTTATGTTCTCCCCGTGTCTGTGTGGGTTTCCTCCAGGTTCTCCGGTTTCCTCCCACAGTCCAAAAACATGGATTCAAGGTCAATTGAGTGCTCAAAATTGCCCTGTGTTAATGAGTGTGCCCAGTGATAGATTGGCGCCTCAGTCCTGGGTGTATCTGCCCAGCACCTGATACGTTCTCCCCTGGATGGGCATGGGAACCCCCTTCTCCTCGCCCCCATGAACCTAATTAAGTGTGTATGTGTAAATGTGTATTCCAAATAAAATTATTAATAAACATGTCCAGTGGGTAGCAAAGTGGCTTAGTGGTTAGCATGTTCTCCTCTCAGCGCTTGGGATTCCAGGTTTGAATCCGAATCTGGGTGGAGTTTCCATGTTCTCCCCGTGTCTGTGTGGGTTTCCTCCGGGTTCTCAGGTTTCCTCCCACAGTCTAAAAACATGGGTTCAAAGTGAATTGGCTGCTCTAAATTGCCTCATATAGAGTGTGTGTGTGTGTGTGTGTGTGTGTGTGTGTGTGAGTGAGCGATGCCCGGCAATGGATTGGCGTCCTGTCCTGGGTGTATCTGCCCAACGCCCGAAACGTTCTCCTCCAGATGGGTTTGGGGAACCCTGACACCCACAACCCTAGTATAGGATTAAGAAGAAGATAATGGATGGATGGTGGCATGGTGGCTTAATGGTTAGCATGTTCTCCTCTCAGCGCTTGGGATTCCAGGTTTGAATCCCAATCTGGGTGGAGTTTCCATGTTCTCCCCGTATCCACGTGGGTTTCCTCCGGGTTCTCCGGTTTCCTCCCACAGTCCAAAAACATGGATTCAAAGTGAATTGGATGCTCTAAATTGTCCCCATCTAAATTGCCCCTATATAGTGCATGTGTCGGTGAGAATGGATTGACACTCTATATTGGTTGTTTTGCCCACCGCGCAAAACGTTCTTTCCTGGATGGGCATTGGGAATACCCCCCACCTGCCCCTGTAACCTTATTAGGTGTGAATTTGTAATTGCATATTCAAAACTAAATCGATAATAAACATGTCCAGTGGGTGGCAAAGTGGCTTAGTGGTTAGCACGTTCTCCTCTCAGTGCTGGGGGTCCAGGTTCGAATCCCGATCTGGGTGGAGTTTCCATGTTCTCCCCGTGTCTGTGTGGGTTTCCTCCGGGTTCTCCGGTTTCCTCCCACAGTCCAAAAACATGGTTTCAAAGTGAATTGGCTGCTCTAAATTGCCCCATATAGAGTGTGTGTGTGTGTGTGTATCTGTGTGAGTGAGCGATGCCCAGCAATGGATTGGCGTCCTGTCCTGGGTGTATCTGCCCAACGCCCGAAACGTTCTCCTCCGGATGGGCTCGGGGAACCCTGACACCCACAACCCTAGTATAGGATTAAGAAGAAGATAATGGATGGATTGCGGCACGGTGGCTTAGAGAACATGTTAGCATGTTCTCCTCTCAGCGCTTGGGATTCCAGGTTCGAATCCCAATCTGGGTGGAGTTTCCATGTTTTCCCCGTGTCCACGTGGGTTTCATCCGGGTTCTCCGGTTTCCTCCCACAGTCCAAAAACATGGATCAAGGTCAATTGAATTCTCCATATTGCCCCCTATAGAGTGTGTGTGTGTGTGTGAGTGAGTGTGTGTCCAGTGATAGATTGGCGACCTGTCCTGGGTGTATCTGCCCAGCGCCCGAAACGTTCTCCTCTGGATGGGCATGGGGACCCTCCCGCGACCCTAGTAGAGGATAAAGATGAAGATAATGGATGGATGGATGGGTAAAAGCTCTTGAATAACAATGTAGAATTAAAATAAAAGATTTGTCGAGTGTCTAAATGAATATTTGCTGAGTGTACGTGAGTGAGTGAGAGAGTGAGAGAGTGAGAGAGTGAGAGTGAACTTCAGGTGGGCTGTTTGGACCACTGAGTGCCTACTTAACCTGATTTGCATCATTGCTTCCGCAGTTCTACTAACGGCTGATGTGATTGTGTAAACACACAGGGCGACCACTCAAAGTTCTACAGTGTCATTAAATCGGAATGAAGGAAATACGAGGGAACCGAGATGAGATTACAGCTGAAGTACTCCAACGCTAACTCCGGCAGTATCAAGCAAGGCAGCAAGTCAACGACTGCCAAAACATTAGTTTTCTTAGCCTGCATAGTTATAAACAATCTATCCATCCATCCATTACCTTCCGCTTGTCCGGGGTTCGGGTCACGGGGGCAGCAACCGAAGTAGGGAGACCCTGACCCCCCTCGCCCCAGCCACCTCCACCAGCTCGACTGGGGGAACCCCGAGGCGTTCCCAGACCAGCTGAGAGATATAATCCCTCCAGCGTGTCCTGGGTTGTCCCCGGGGTCTCCTCCCAGCTGGACTTGCCTGGAACACCTCCCTAGGAAGGCGCCCAGGAGGCATCCTGACCAGATGCCCCAACCACCTCAACTGGCTCCTTTCAATGCGGAGGAGTCTCTCCCGGATGACCGAGCTTCTCACCTCGTCTCTAAGGGAGACCCCGTACACCCTGCGGAGAAAAGCCATTTCGGCCGCTTGTATTGGCGCTCTCGTTCTTTCGGTCATTAATAAACAAACTATCCATACATCCATCCATTATCTTCCGCTTTATCCTATATTAGGGTCACAGGGAGGGTTCTCCATGCCCATCTAGGGGAGAACATTTCGGGCACTGGGCAGATAGACCCAGGACAAGGCGCCAGTTCATCGCTGGGCACACTCTCACTCACATAAACACACTCTATATGGGGCAATTTGGACAATTCAATTGACTTGATCCATGTTTTTGGACTGTGGGAGGAAACCGGAGAACCCGGAGGAAACCCACACGGACACGGGGAGAACATGGAAACTCCACCCAGATTGGGATTCGAACCGGGAAGCGCACTGGAGGACGACGAAGAAGATTTGGACAGTTTGCAAAGTTATATCGACGAGTGTTTCGAGCGTGTTGTCATCGGGAGCCAGACAAAACGCTGACTCCTTGTAGCAAAAAAGGAGCCCTGAACAAGAGGAGTCGCCCTGAGATTCTCCAGAGGCGTCTTCTCACTCCAGCGACATGATGGATGTATTGGAATCAGGGGTGTCGTTAGTTGGGGGTTGTAGCCCCGGGTGTTTTGTCAGTTGCCCCGGATCAAATGAGAGCAGCTTTCTCTGCAGCCTCTCCTCCAGCAGCGGGACCCAACGATGGAGTCACCATCAGCTGATTGTGTTTCTGTGTGTGTGTGTGTGTGTGTGTGTGTGTGTGTGTGTGTGTGTGTGTGTGTGTGTGGGAGCTCTGGCTACGTCTGCTCACGTCACTCCGTGTGTGTATAGGTGTGTGTGTGTGTGTGTGTACCATATACATGTCTGCTCACTGCTCTGGCTATGTCTGCTCACTTCACTCAGTGTGTGTATAGGTGTGTTTGTGTGTGTGTGTGTGTGTGTGTGTACCATAT